>PVLD010024318.1:0-25689 GCA_004027595.1 Dinomys branickii
TCTTGTGGAGTTTTTGGGGTCCTCCATGTATAGTATCATGTCATCTACAAATAGTGATAGTTTGACTTCTTCCTTTCCTATCCTTATTCCTTTTATTTCTCTCTCTTGTCTGATTGCTCTGGCTAGTGCTTCCAGAACTATGTTGAATAGGAGTGGTGACAATGGACATCCTTGTCTTGTTCCTGACTTTAAAGTGAAACTTTTCAGCTTATGTCCATTTAGTATGATGTTGGCTGTTGGTTTGTTATAGATGGCTTTGATCAGATTGAGGTAGAGGCCATCTATTCCTATTTTTTCTAAGGTTTTTAACATGAATGTATGTTGGACTTTATCGAAAGCCTTCTCTGCACCTATTGAGGCGATCATGTGGTTTTTGTCTTTGACTGTATTGATATAGTGTATTACATTAATTTATTTGCAAATATTGAACCATCCCTGCATTCCTGGAATGAATCCTACCTGGTCGTGGTGTATAATTTTCCTTATGATTCGCTGTAATCTATTTGCCAATATTTGTTGAGTATCTTTGCATCTATGCTCATTAGCGAGATTGGCCTGTAGCTCTCTTTCTTGGTTGGGTCTCTCTCTGGTTTGGGTATCAGTACAATACTTGCCTCCAGAAATGTGTTGGGGAGAGTTGCTTCCTTTTCGATTTCATTGAAGAGTTTGAGGAGTGTTGGCATTAGATCTTCTCTAAATGTTTTATAGAATTCTGCTGTGAATCCATCAGGGCCTGGGCTTTTCTTTGTTGGTAAGTTTTTAATAACGTTTTCAATCTCATTAATTGATATTGGGTTGTTCAGAATTTTTACGTCTTCCTGATTCAATTTTGACAATTTGTACCTCTCTAGGAATCTGTCCATTTCTTCTGTATTTTCTATCCTATGGGAATACAGATTTTCAAAGTAGGTATTAATGATCTTTTGTATTTCTTTTGGATCTGTAGTGACTTCATCCTTTTCATTCCTTATTGCATGAATTTGAGATCTTTCCCTTCTTTTTTGATAAGGTTGGCTAGGGGTTTATCAACTTTATTTATTCTTTCAAAGAACCAACTCTTTGATTCACTAATTTTTTGTAGAGTTTTCTTCATCTCAATTGCATTAATTTCTGTCCTGAGTTTTACAATCTCCTCCTTTCTTTGGGCTCTTGGTTTGGCTTGTTGCTCTTTTTCTAAGAGTTTGAGGTGTATCATTAGGTTATTTATTTGCTCTCTTTCTATTTTCTTTGTATATGAGTTCATTGCTATAAATTTCCCTCTGAGGACTGCTTTCATTGCATCCCATAGATTCCGGTAGGTTGTACTTGCATTTTCATTTATTTGTAAGTAGTTTTTAATTTCTTCTTTAACTTCTTGTGTGACCCATTGGTTATTCAGGAGGTTCTTGTCTAATTTCCCAGTGTTTGAGTGGTTTTTGGATTTCTCTTTGTCATTAATTTCCAGTTTCATTGCACTGTGGTCCGATAATATGCATGGGATAATTTCAATTCTTTTGCATTTAGGTAGATAAGCTCTATGAGCTAGAATGTGGTCTATTTTAGAGAACGACCCATGTGCAGCTGAGAAAAATGTGTATTCTGATGTTGTGGGGTGGAACACTCTGTATACATCTACTAAGTCCATTTGTTCACACTTTTGGTTCAGGTCTGTTATTTCTTTGCTGAGTTTCTGTCTAGTTGACCTGTCTCTTTGTGTCAGAGGGGTGTTTAGGTCCCCTATTACAATAGTATTATTAGTTATTTGATTTTTTACTTCTGTTAAGATTTGACTTGTTAAGTTAGGTGCCCCCTGGTTTGGTGCATAAGTGTTTAGGATTGTTACCTCTTCCTCTTGCAGCTTTCCCCTAACTAGTATGTAATGGCCTTCTTTATCTCTTTTAATTGTTTTTGGTTTGAAGTTTACATTGTTTGCAAACATAATAGCTACCCCTGCTTTTTTCTGGGGGCCTGTTGCATGGAGAATTGTTTTCCAACCTCTAACTTTCAATCTGTGGATTTCCTTTTGAGTAAAATGTGTTTCCTGTATACATCATATCATTGGATTGTGTTCCTTAATCCACTCTTCCAATCTTTTCCTTTTGATTTTTGAATTGAGGCCATTTACATTAATGGTTATCATAGTTATATGTTGGCTTATTCTAGTCATGTTATTTACTTGTTGTTTTCCTTGTTTTGCTGACTGTTTACTTGCTTGTTCTGTTTAGGGAGTTATTTCTATTGTTGTTCTTGGGATTGTGGTCTCTTTTTTCTCTGTCTAGAATATCTTTTAGTGCTGTTTGCAATGCTGGTTTGGCACTCATGAAGTTCTTCAGTTGTTCTTTGTCATGAAAATATTTTATTTCTCCATTGAATTTGAGGGATAGTTTTGCAGGATACATCAGTCTAGGTTAGAAGTTGTTTTGTCTCAGAATCTGTAATATCTCACTCCAAGCTCTTCTTGATTTCATGGTTTTCGTTGAGAAGTCTGCTGTGATACTGATAGGCTTTCCTTTATCGGTGATCTGTTTCATTTCTCTAGCAGCTTTTAATATTGTGTTCTTTTGCTGGATATCTGGGATCTTGACTATTATATGCCTGTGTTTGTTTTTCTTTGGGTTATAGATCGTTGGGGTTCTATATGCCTCGATTAACTGAACTTCAGTATCTTTTACCTTGTTTGGGAAATTTTCTGCTATTATTTCATCAAATATTCTTTTTATATCGTTTGTGTGGTCTCCTGGTGTTTCACTCACTCCTATAACTCGAATATTGTTATGTTTGCCCTCACCTTGGAGCTGTTGGATTAATTTTTCTTGTGTCTTTGATGATATTATGAGATCCTTCCTTTCTTGCTCATAAGCTGCCATGCTGTCCTCAAGGTCTGAGATTCTATCTTCGGTTTCATTTAAGCGGTTTTGCAAGCTTTCAGTGTAAGTTTTCAAATCCTGACATTCTCTTTGGACCTGTTTCATTCTTGGTAATTCATTCCTAAATTGCTCTTGTAACGTTTCCATTTGTTTCCTATATTCTTCTAGTCTTTTATCTATTTCTTCTCTATGTATATGGAACATTTCTTCCATCATTGTTTTCAGTTCGTTTTTTGTCTGAGAGATCATTACAGGTATGTGGCTTATTTCTGCTTTAAGCTCTTTTATGGCCTGTTGGAGTTGTTTCATTTCGGATGCAATCGTTTCATAACTTGCAGGTATGTGGCTTCCTGGTTGCCCTGTATCCTCGCATTCAGAACTTGTTCTGGGTGGGGTTCAGTTCTGAGACTGCGTTCTGTTCCTCTGTTTTCCCATTTTTGGGCATCAGATTGAAAATGTTGAGTTGTAAATTCCCCAGGCCATTCAGCAGGCAAAGGTCTGCTGCAGAGGCTGCTCCAATGACTCCTTCTCTTTGGGAGAATGTCCCCTAAGCTTTCCGCTGAGAGATCCCCTTAAAAGGCTGCTCAGATGCTGCTTTGTGGACCTCGCTATTCCCTACCCGGAGACCTGGCTGGGGCACATAAACAGCTCACCACCCCAGGGACCCTGCAGGCAGGGGGCCGCTCAGGTGTTCCTCCCTGGGTGGAGCTCCTCCCCCACTCAAAAATCCCGTCGGGGTGCCCTGCCAGCTCTTCCCTCCCGGGAACCGTGCAGTCAGAAGAGCTGCTCGGATGTCCCTCGCTGGGCGGAGTTTCTCCCCGACTCAAAAAAACCGGTCAGGGCGCCCAATCAACTCACCCTGGGATCGTGCAGGCAGGAAAGCCACTCAGATGTATCTCCTTGGGTCGAGCTTCTTCCTGACTCAGAAATCCTGTTGTGGTGCTCACTCAGCTCACCCGTTCCGAGATCCATGCCGGCAGAAGATCCCGGTGCTCCCCCGCCTCCTCAGCGTTCTCGCAGGAGCCACCAACACTCTCCGGCTGAGGATGCCGCTGGCTGCGGGGTCGGGGCTCTGAGTAGGATCCTGTTCAGTTGCGCGGATTAGTGCAGTCTGCCCAAGGAGCACGTTCTCCGAGTTTGCTCTGCTCTGCCATATCCAAAAATTCCTGGTCGCAGCCGCCTGTGCCCATTCGAGTTTGGGAGATGGGCGGGTCCGTCCCGCCGTGATCGCACTCGGTGTTGCGCGGGACCGGCGATCCACAGACCACGCAGCACCGATCACCTCGGGCGCCCAGCTTTCAGTGCCCGCCCACTTCTCGCTGGCGTATCCAGCCGACCCATTAATACTCAGGCAGCACAGAGCAATACGTTCAGTTGGAATTTCGCAGCCACGGACCCAGCACCCACACACAAATGATCGGTCTCTGGGAGAGTTTCCCTCTGCCGCTCACCTGGTCGCCATCTTCCCAGAAGTCTTCAGTTTTGAACTTTTTAACCCAAAATCATACTACTCTGAGTCCTAAGCCAGGCAGCCAGTCCTGGCCCTAACTGTCACCCAAAACTCAGATGTGGGCCCTTCTTTCTCTCTAACCTAGTCTAACATTTAAGCTCACTCTGAAACAGGTTCCAAGGACAGTGCATTCTTTATTCCTGGAATTGTCACCCGTTAGACTGGCTCTAGAAAGATGCTTACTGTATTGGCTCTCTGCTTTTTAGCTGAACTCAGTGGTGTAATTCTGCATTTCCATGATCTGATAAATAGTCATTGGGAAGAAACAAAACTAGTAAATATGAAAGGGTTCTAAAGTTACTAACAAAGCAAATGGCAGACCATGTATGCTCTAGTCTAAATGGGCTGGCCTGGCCTGGTTTTTAACTAGGGCAGAACAACAACAAAATATCCACTCCTTCAGGCTGAACAGTGAGACACAAAACAGTACAAGCGACTTGAGTGACTAGCCTTTCAGTAACCTAACAGACTGAGGGGCACTGTCTCTTCAGGTCCCTGAGTCCCAAGAAAGCCAACCCTTGAAGCATTGTTTCTGGAGGCCAAGACTCCGCAAAGACATGAGAGGAGGCAAGCCAAGCTCTCTCAGCTGGTGGGCCTTTGCTCTGTGAGACCTGAGGCCCATTTAATTCTCATAGAGCTTCTACGGGAAACATCCTTCCCCCACAACCATTCTGAGGAAGAGAAAACAGATGCTTAAAAAGCCGAACTGCGCTGAGCCACACAGCTGTGGAAGTGAAGCCTCCGATTCCGGCCACCAGCGCCACCCTCCATGTGGGCCTCCGCACCACCCCACATCCACGACACTTGTCTCAGAGCAGTGCCTTATTATCCTTCGGAAGAGTTGTCACCACTGTGCAAATAAATAGTTTCACGTGGCAACGAGAGGTACTGGTCCCCAGCTCTACCCAGTGCAGTCTCCGGTCCCAGGTGAATGTCTGACTGCCAGGAAAGAAAGCCTGGGTACAGGGAAGGCAAGGACCGAGGGCACAGGCCGCCAACCTGGGGTGGGACCTGTAAAGGTGCTACTTTTCTCTTTCCAGCGAGTCACACCCTGGTGGAGAGACTTCTAGAGGGAGGAGAGGCTTGGCAGGAAGGGCGGAGGTGGAGGTCAGCGTAGGAGAAGCCCCGGGGAAGGCCTGGGTCAGGATAGCAGTGAGCAATCGCAGAGAGACAGGAGCCATTTTGAGCAATTGCCCTGCACCGGAAGCCCTAAAAAAAGAAGTACAGCTAACTCTAATTCCGAGGAGGCCTTCTGAGTTAAATACCATATAACTGCCTTGCTAAAGAAAGTTAGTTTTTTTTTTTTAATTTATTCTTCAAGAATTCTGAATCTAGACTGCTATATCTTTGATGCAATATCCACATATACTGGGCCACCTGAGACCCTGGGATTTATTTAAGTCACAGAGAGAGAAAATCAGCTTTCTACCACCATCTCTACTGCCTTGCAAATAACTAGAGTCCTCTATTGCATGATTCATTCTCCCCATGGATTCTGTCCCTAACCATAACTCCAGTAAATGTTGGATACCTTTTTCTAGACAAGACAAACATTTTTTAAGAAAAAAACAAAAATTAGACATTAGAGTTCTTAAAACAAACTTCAAGAGAAAAAGAAATTTCCAATAAAATATAACCAGCTACCCAGGATGCAAATAAAAAGATATATATATATATGATGTGCTCCTTCCAAAGTGCTAAAAATAAAAATAAGGTTGGTAATAGGAACCCAGCAGGGACTTGGGCTTCTGTAATAGATATCTGGATTCCAGGTGAATATTTCAGCCCCTGGAGTACTCTGGGAGCATGTGTATTTTGAGATAAGTAGCCACCCTTTAGTGGAGCATTTTACCAATTTTTCATCTTGGTGAAACTTCAGGTAAAGCCTCCACGAAGTTATATTTGCTCTTTGGAAATGACTTCCTCATCTACAATGCAGAGTAATGAAATAACATCACATCATAGAGATGAAATGGACGAGACCATCTTCAATTTAGCAGGGACTAAGTCACCTGGTAAACAACCCAGAAAAAGAAAACGGCCCAAATGCAAAAATAACAATCTTCACGTCTCCTGCTGCTGAAACAATTTACCTTTATGAGCACAGATAGATTCTCCAGACTTGGTACAGAAAGCCGTTCTGTGGGACAGAGGCTGGCTCTGGAAGCCCCAGTACAAGTGAAGGGAGCATTTTGTCTTGTGAGTGTAGCACAAGTCACACAGGGAAATCCAATACTCAAGTAGAGGAGGAATGCCCGTGATTTTCACTCAGACGTTCCTTCACTGAGGGCAACTGGTTATTCATGGTTGTGACTCCTTCAGGAACCCAAAGAAACAGGCCCTGAATCCTCCTTTTTTTCCTTCTCATTTTTGAGATAAGTTTCAGTGGCATTCAGTGCATCTACAATGTTGTGTGTCACCTCTACCAGGTTCCAATGCACCTTCATCGCTCTGAAATGCATTAAGCACTCTGGTCCCCGGAAGCTATTAGTTTGTCTCTTTGTATCTATGGATTTACATTTCCTAAATGCTTCAAATAGGTGGGAACATAGATGTGACATTTTGTGTCTCTTCTTTCTCTTGGTATAACATTTTTGAGGTGCATTCATGATATGATGTATGCTAGCATTTCATTTTTTGTGCCTGAATAATATTCCATTGTATGGATATAACACCTTTGTTTACCCATTCATCCATTGAAAGACGTTTGGATTGTTGCCACTTTGTACTACTGTGACCACTGCCTGCCACCTACCAGGACCCTCCTTCTAAATATAGATACTTTAGAAAGCACTTTATAATCTTCAATGATTTCCATAAAATCTCCCATTTGACCTCCTAATAATACCTATGCTACTCATCTCTTCAGATTATTTCTAGACACAAAAGATCTAAGCCAGTCTGTGATATAGAGTCTGGCTCCATAAAAGAATAATTTCAAGTCACCACTCACTAACTGGTTAACCCAGGTCTTAAGAGAGCCCTGTGCTCCCGCGGGAAGACTGCTAGTCCTTCTTAACTATCTTACATTCACCTGGGGCCAACTTTCCTTGGGCAGATGGGACCATGCAAATTCACTGCATACTCCAAAAGCCATTCAAAACTGTAACTAAATTTCAAGTTCTTTAAAAGTAGAATTATGTTTTTGTTCACTGTCTCAGACTAGCATCAGAGATAGTGTCTAGCCGGGAGCACAGAGCTAGCACCAAAAGCGAGTCTGAAGAGGGAGAAGGGGGAAGAGAAAATGAGAAGAAAAAAGAAAAGAAGAAAAGGACTCACACTAGGCAGACTCACACAGTCACAGCGAGGAAATATTCCCTTGCTCTTGTGACTTTACAGTCACTCTGCCCTTTTTTCCGTACACTGAGAGTGTGAGACAGGGTTACCTTGGAAAAAGTCTGAAATGCAAGTAAAACCAGTGGCAGAAGCTGTGGTTAGCTCCCCATTCAGCAAAGTCCTTGCCATAGCAGAGGCCTCTGTTTTCTTTATTTCTTTCTATTACAAAACAACCACATTCTCTAAATATAAAACTAATATGAAAAGTAAAAACAGCCGCAAAAATTACTTTGCAAAGGGGACTAGTTCCATTTTACCACTGCCAAGGTTAATGCCCAGCTTTTTCCTGTGTGTCCAGGACAAAGTAAAGCTCTGAGTATATCTTTTTATCCAGCTAAATCCTGAGTCTATCTTTTACAAAGAGTGGAATTTCTGTGTCACTGGGCCAAATACCAGAAGATGGATTCTGATCCTAGATCCATCCAGAATCATGAAATGTCAGGAACCTGTCCAACTTTGATTCCCAATCCTCTCCTATCCCAGTGCATGTGAAGATGATATTCCTGTAACACAGTGGGTTAAGTGGACAGCTGGAAACAAGGGGCCTGAAAGGGATAAGACTGTTTTTAAAACAAGGTAAACAAAAAACCAGCCAACAAAATGCTGCAGTTGATTGGCCACTATGACCATGTGCTATTACCCTGTGGCTATCACATGATGGTAGTCATTTAGTGCTCAAACTTTTCTTGCCTGAATTCTGTTGGAACTTTTTGTGTTAGCAGCATGTAAAAGTCACAGTGACTATTTGAGTAGGCCATAATATTCCAGTATTGATCAGCTTTTCTATCACTGGGGCCAAACCCCTGACACATACATGACTTAAAGGAAGAAGGGCTTATGGAAGTGCATGGTTTCAGGGGATTTAGTCCATAATTGGCTGACTCCAAGACAGAAGCATCATGGTAGAAGGACCTAGTGAAGGAAAGCTGCAGAAGTCTTGGCAACCAAGAAGCAGAGACAGAGCGAGAAAGAAGGAAAGAGCCAGAGAACAGAGACATCCCCCCCCAGGGATGCATCTTCACCACCCAGGCCCACCCTCCTAATAGCACATTCAGCTATGAATGCATCAACTCACTGATGAGTATAGATAGTGTCCCCATGACCGAGTCACCTTCTGAAAGTCTCACCGCTGAATACGTGAGACTTTCGGGGGACATTTTAGGTTTAAACACTAACAACTCCCAATGAGTGTAGTTATGTGATTTATACACTATCTAGCCAAAGAATAGCAGATCCACTGCTCTAATCCAGGTCTTCTGATTAAATCCATTATCTGTTACCTGATTTATTCTATAAACTTGAGAATGCATCAGAATCAGCCCAGAAGCTTGTTAAAGTATGGATAGCCAAACACGGAATCAAGAAGTCTGTGTGTTTAATAAGTCCTGGGTGAACCAATCATGGGATCCACATTTGAGAATGGCTGCAGGGTTGACTGGCTTCCATCATGTCTGTCGGGAGAGTTCGAGGTTGACTGGGTTCTCTCAACTGCCCATCACTTACCCCTGATTTAGTTTTCCTAAACTTTACTTCAGCTTCTCTTCTCTCAGCAGGTCCCTAAATCTCAGCTTGCCCCCAGCCTGAAACACAGAACCTCTGGCCTTAACAACCCATCATGAAAACTGAATGAAAATCAAGAATCCTCTATCTTCAGGCAAACCACCATCGTGCTTTTATTTGCTCCTACCTGATTGCCCGATTTCCCTTCAAAACATCCTCCTAGGCCTGCTTGCCTCTTTATAAAGTCTCTTTCTAGTTGGTTTTGAAATGTTGGCATATCCTAAAATCGGAGTTCTTTTTGCAGTAGTCCCTTTGAATAAAGCGTCTCCTTACCTAAGTCCAGGTTTGTCTTTATTTGACAAGGTCCTCAGCCTCTGACTAAGACACAGCTTCATCAAAGCTTCTCCCAGAGGAAAGGACTTGGTACATATGCAGCAAACTGGCCAGGGACTTTAGCTTATAGACAGGCTTGAGATCTCACATGGGCCAAAATGCATTTGTCTAGAGCTCACTGCAGACCTTTCTGATCTCAGTCTCAGCACTTAATTCTTGACATCCACCCTCTGGGTATCTTAAAATCAAAGCTTTCTGTGTCTTCAGTTCTCAAAATTCAAAGATGAGTAAAGTATCTACTGTGAAATATTTCTCTGCTGAGATGCACCCAGCATCTGTGTGTCCTCAAGCAGAGTTTTGTGGGGCTGCCAAAGCATCTCTTGTCAAAGCAACCTCGAACTCTGCCTTTTCTTCTCCAAGGAGATGCCTCCCTTGGCTTTCATGACTACCCAAGTTTGAAACACGCACTTTTCATAAGCTGTGACTAAGCAACCTGTAGGGCCCTTGGCTGCCTCCTCCGTTGTCCGTTTCCAAACACTTAGCCTTTGCTTGCAAAACTTGTGCCAAGAAAGCACCCAAGCTCTTAAGATACAAATTTTATGGGGAAAGAAGAATGCCAAAAACAAAATTAAAAGAACTTCTGTCTCATGTAAAATCCCTTCCCATCAGGGTTAGAAAGCATCAGGCTGTTGCTAGTCTAGTGCCTGAAATGATTCCATCTGATGGTTGTTACTATTATTATAAAGGGATGCCCTACTCAAATTCTAGGAGAATGCCAACTTTGATTTTTAGGCAAGAGGGAAAAAAAAACAAAATTATGACTATTACAGGAAATGCTCATCTCAAAATAGGGAGTACTGCCAGCCCAGTCCTAAAGAAACTCACAGTACAGCTTTCTGAGTAGGCAATGCTTCTGTCTTTACCATTTCCCTAGGAGACTTAAAAAGGCAAAAGAGATGACCAATAGGTTTTTTTAAAAAGTAGCATGTATTGACAGAAAAAATCCTAAGGTCACAATAGCTGGGCTTAAATCCCAGCTTGCGGCTATGAAAGAGAAATGTAGTCTCAGGCAAGTCACAAAACCACTGCAAGCCTCACTTCTAAATCTATGGGCACAGATAACAATAACATATAATCTACTCAGTCTCATTTGGTTGAAAAGATGAACAAATTTGAAAACATTTAAAAGCAGTGAGTGTTTTAGAAAACCAAAGCAATGAACAAATATAAAGCATCACCCCCTGGGCCTTCACATCTTGCTAGTGTGATAGCTAGGACCTCTTTATTTTACATCTCCAAAGAAGGAAGAGTTTTCACCTTTGTGATATCACAAGTCTTTGTGAATGCTTTTGTCAAAAGGGTGGCTGGCTCGATAAGTGACGGTTGGTGCATAAACAATTAGCAAAGGGTACAATATATGTAAATCCAAAATAAACTGTAGATTGTATCATAAATTTAAGTAAAACAGCAATCGCTTGTCTAACGCATCATTTAAACTATGGGTACTAAGAAAGTAATTTACCAAACCCTTTAGAATTGGCTGCATACATAAAGAAGCTTGCACTGTATTTCCAAACTAATCTTATCATCATAGTGTCTCAAATGGACCTGTACTTGTCATGGTGAACCTGCTGCAGAACAAAGCTATAGTATCTTGACTTCATAGAGGAGACAGGGGCATAAAACAAACAAATTACTCAAAACTTTTAAATATCTTTTCTGTTTCTCCATCCTGAGCCTTGAAAAGAAATTGAAGTCCAATTACCGTATTATGTGAATTTACCAGGAGTGGAAAAGCAAGACGTTTCGGAGGGCTGAGAGTAGGAACTGAGGGATAAGAAAGCTCTCACTGCTAATAATTCCTAAATAGAACCGAAAGCCAGGGTAGCCGGCCACGCCCCACTGCACAGCACTTGACTTCTGCGAAGCTCAGGTGTGACCTGGGGCCACCAGCAGCAATAGAAGAGCCCTGTTCCAACTGCACATTCTTGAGCCCAGCCCAGACCTCCTGCATAAGACACTCCCTCCCAAAGTCTATGCCTAGCAAAGCCTCGGAGCGATCCCAGTACCTACTGGTGGTGAGAACTGCGGCACATGCTAGAGTCCATGGAGACAGCCTGCAACTCTGGTTTTCTGACTCTGTGCCTGGAATCTGAAATGTTCCTTCATGCGACACATGGTATAGTTTTTATAATAAGAGAAAAGCAAAAGGAAAAAGTCCATAATCAACACAAGACAAATTAAAGACACCTGTTATTCCAAAACCCAGAATAACCAGTTGAGACCATTACAGTGTGCAACTCCCAGGCTGTGTTTCACGTAGAGTACAATGTGGGTTAGACACCACAGTGGTCTTGTGCACAGCTCATAGTTTTGTAAATATCTTCCAGTATATTCCCCAAATAGAACCAATGGCACATATCATCTTAGCGTGTGCTTTTTTCATTGAAGGATATAATCATGGCTACTTTAAGTCTTCACATATTTCTAAAACATCATGTTATTTTTTAATAACAGTCTGGAGAAACTTTCAGTTGATTTACTACAACTTCAGAAATCCTCTGTTGTTTAATATTTGATACTTTACAACAGGGAACCCCAATAAATATTACAGTGAACAACTTGCAGCTGTTTCTTTGTACACACATGTGGCTATTCCCCTGGGTAAAGTGCTAAGCAGAAAAGAATAAAGTTTATTCTTCGTTAGCTTTTTGCAGTGGTATCATTCCAGGCTTCCTGGTAGCAAGGATTAAATTCCGCACTTTGGAATCTTTCTCAGTTACTTATGCATTTTTTTCAAATAAATACAGTAGACTTTTTCTAGCTTAACTACTAAAGCATCTAGCTCAACAAAGAATCAGTAAGAAAACGTGTGGACTTGTCAGCATGCTGCCATCTAAACTGCAGCAAAATCCTCGCATCAAGACCAAGTTTTCCTTGCAGACACTGGATTGGGCAGCTTCGGAAGGCAGCCTTTGCGGCTACTGCCCATGCACTTCCGGACGTCAGAACGGCTCAGGTGGAGCTTTGCGGAGAGTTCATTAGTCAGGGTGAACTCTCTACCGGGTGAATCACGTAGAATTTCCCCCACATTCTGGTGCTCTTTGGCCGCTGAATTTCGGCTCTTTCCATTTGTCTGGAGGCCTTCAGTGTGCCCTTTCTTTCTTCCACCTGTGATTAAATGGACCTTGAATCAATTTGCACCATGCAGAAGCAAAGCCATTCTGGAACCCGTGGCGTTGCTGTGTGCTTAACACTAGTGGAGACACGCTGGAGTTGTCCAAGGCTGCGGATTCCTCATGGAAGACACGACGGGTACTCCATTAGCTGGGAGCATTATGATTACAAGCTCCGTCGCCTGTATGAGGCTGGCACAGGGAAATCCGCTGTCAGTCCAGCCCAGCGAGGCTCCTCCTTGGAACGCTGCGGACATTTGGCTGAAAGCTGTAGGGCCCGCTCCAATGCAGCAGCTGGGGGGAGGAAATGAATCACACTAGAACCCGAGTGTGCTCACTTCTCTGGCTGCCACATAGCCTGTATGCAGGCTGTTCCTGGATCCCCACCAGGCCTAACCAGGGCCATTAACAAGCTTGCATGAGCTAGAAGGGATGTAGGTTATTCATCCTTTCAGATCATCTCTTGATTTGCTGTTTTCCCATTCTCTCTTTATGTACACACTGTAATACAGAGAGGGAAGCAATACAGTTTAAAGAAAGAGATGCCACTTGGAGGTGGAAATCTCTGCAGCCTGGGTTCCATATTCTCTTCCTCACTGATTTTCCTGTCTTCACTTGTGACCTGTGGAGGATGGCACTGTTCTCTTCCACTTCCCTTTCAATGCAAGATTTTCCTGTCCTTCATGAACTTGCCCAGGGCCCCACCACGACGTCTAGCCTTAAGGGGTGAGCCCCAAGGTAATGGAGAGTGAATTATGTCAGCATTCAGAAACACGGGGTCTTAATTTGCCCACTTGAAGAGGGCTCTTCCCACCATCCCCTCTTCGCCACCTGTCTAGATGCTATTCACCCTTCAAAGTCATCCCCAGACCCAGCCTGCAGTGGGTCCTCGCAGCCTGCCCTTGCCTACAACAGGTGTTCTTGTTCCCAGCTCTCCTATGGATCTCACACCAGCATGTGCTCTTTCATGAGGATCGTTATGAGGTACGGTCACAACTACAGTGAACGCTACTGCTAAGGGCCATCCACTGGAAAGGTGTGTCCTCACCCACCATATTCACTGGGGCTGGCACCCTGCAAATTCTGGCTCTTCTCCGAAGTCGAATGACTGTAAAAGTGAACACTTATGATTGATTCAGGACACTGAGGCAGCCACGACAGCACAACTAACCAAATTCACAAAAGAGGACGTCTGAACTGTTACTCAGATGGCGAGGATGACGAGAAAATTGTGCTGGAAGCAAGAGCTGTTTTGAAGTGATTAATGGCGATGCATCTTTCACTGTCATGATCTTTTAAAAGTAAGAAATTCACCCTATTTTTCAATCATATTTTATAAATATTTCAAATCAAACTGGATATCAATAGTAGGGAGTCACAGTCCCATCACTTGCCACAGCTGTCCAAATCTGAGGGCCCTGAACCTGACACAAGGTCAAGGTCAGGTTCAGAGGCTTCAGATTTTTCTAGCCAAACATCTTGGGAACCTACCATCAGCCCATGCTGGGAACGATGCCAAACAATGAAATCTCAGATATTCAGTCTGAAGACTGGAGGAGAGGAACCTCCTAGACAGAGAGCTCTTGAACAATGCGGAGAATAATAACTGTATCTTGATTAAAGGAAAGGAAATAATTACAAAACAACTGCAGTCTGTCCTTGTGCTGTTTGGATCTGAAGTGTCCTCAAAAGGATATTAGATTAGGTTAAAGACTTAGTCCTCATCCTGTAGCACTACTGGAAGTTTGGTGCGGGCATAGAACATTTGGAGGGGGAGCCTGGTGGAAGGAAGTTAGGTCTTGGGTCTATAGGATATTGGGGGCCCTGTCTGACCTCTTTCTTTTTGACTGCTTCCCAGCTGCCATGAGATAAGCAGCCTCCTCCACACACTCCTGACATGTACCGTGCCCAAAACCAAGTGACCATGAACTGAAACCTGAGGGGCCATGAACCAAAACAAATGATTCTTCCAAGTTAATTTTCTCAGGTATTTTGTCACCAACATAGAAAGCTGGCTGACAGAGCTCTGAAGGGATTAACCACAGAACCCTGGTTCGTTCTTGAGAGAGGGTTGTTATAAAAGAACAAGTCATTCCTCCGTTGATATGTAGACAAAAACATGCAATGTATTAATTATTACTACTGTCCAACTAACCTGTTTTAAAACTCTATTTTATTATTACTTTTACTTTTTTCTCTTGAAAATAAAAGAACTCACCTTGCCCTTCATCAGTCTTTTGGCTTTTTGTCCACCAAGTGACTGCTCTCTCTTGGATACACTCCCACCATGTTACCATTTTCTATGATGTGATTGGTATATATATATATATATATATATATATATATACACACATATATACCCAGGGGGGCATCACTAGAGTTGAATCAACAAGGCCACCCAGTGGTGAATGTTCAGCCATCCAAAGCAGTGAGCTATACAAAGTTCTTTTCTTCATAAACTGCTCAGCCTCTGGCCTTTCATTATAACAACAGAAAAAGGGCTAATATAGGGTTGCATTGCTGTAACATTACAATCATTTAAGCCAACGGTAATAGAGATGATGCAGAGTTTCTCGCTGTTACGTATCCTGTATTTCATATTCAATAGCTCCCACGGAGTGGGTACAAAACCTACTGCACAGCTACTCTCAAAAAGGAAGTCTTAGTTTAATTCTAAATAGATGGGTTATTATAGAGTCTTTAACCTAGTTTTTCCAGCCACATAACTCATGAAAATCTCTCTTTGGTAGTCACAGTGACCATATTTTTCAGTACCACTCAATATTTTATTCAAAAACCAACAGAGATTATATAGAAACAACTTTAAATATCATTCAATATGTTTTCATAATAATATCTTTTGAGTCAAGACTCAACTCCAAGAATTATCCCCAAATCTAAAAAGATGGAGGGCAAATAAACATAAGAGCTAGAAAAATTCAGCCTACTCCTCCTGGGTCTGCCCCACTCCTGATCTCTGCCTGTTGCAGAGGGACCCCACAGCACAGTACATGTGTGGAGCGGGTTCACTGTGCTCTGATGGCTGCTCCGACCCACTGTATCCTGAGCTGCAGGTTACTACTTGCCTAAGTCTGGTAAGACAGAGCTCACACAGACCACAAGGTCTATGAGGCAAGCTTCTTAATTCCAGAAAGGCAGAGGGTGCAACAGAGGCATGGATTTATGATGGCTGGACCCCCCAAGCTTCCCGAAAGCTCTTCTGAGGAGGTGGATTTGTGCTTTTGTGTTTCGCACTTGCATGTATTTGAGAGACCCCAGAATGTTGCCCACCCCCAGACTTTGTACTCAGGAGTACCAGGATTCACTGGGATAGTGCTGGGGGACATGCTGTGGGAGGAGCTGGAACAGAGCCCACCCCCCCCCCCCGGCTGTCCCTGCCAGGCCTTCCCCATCTCAGAACGGGTGTCATCAACACAGTCTACGTGTTTACTTGAGAATTACAACCAAGCAAGCAGGAACTGGACCAATCCCAGGCCACCCAGAGAAGCATCCCGGGATAAAGGCTTTAACCCTGTTAGGTCTACTCCGCCTGCCCCTGGGGAACTACATCCAGGAGCGCTTGGGCTGAAAACTTGGCAACAGTCAAACCCAAAGTTTTTGTGTTGTTTTGTTTTTGTCTTTGTTGTTGTTATTTTGTTATTAGTTTTTGTTTTCCTCTTTGAATTTAAAAAAAATAGCAAATATAAATGTAAAGGCTGAACTAAGAGCTGGGACCTCTAAGTTCTGGATCCAGCTCTCCTACATAATGTTGTATGCCTTTTTTTTTTTTTTTTTTTTTTTTGTCCTTTTGAAACAGAGTTTCACTATGCAGTTCAGGCTGGCCTGGAGCTCACTTTGTAGCCCCAGCTGGCCTCAAACTCGCAACCATCCTCCTGCCTCAGCCTCCCCAGTGCTGGGATTACAGGCGTGCGCCACCATGCTCGGCTTGGTATTGTATGACTTTGCAAAAATTACCTGACTCCAACCTTGGAGGCATGCATGCATTCGAAATGATAGCTGTGGGCTGGGGGTATAGTTCATTAGTTGAGCTTATGCTTAACCTGCATAATGCCATTGGTTTAATTCCCACCACTAAAATAAATTAATTAAAAGATGGCCACACTAGTGGCTTGGAGAAATGTTACTGGTAAGATGGTTGCACACATGAATAGTATGAAACCCACAATAAAACATTGAGAATGCTTACATTCCTGCTCAAGGAGGCAGCAGCCAGTTCTAAAATCCCATGATTTTTATGAAAACTGAATTTGGCAAATACGAAGTAGTATTCTGGGTGTCTGGTCCCACATTTGATGGCCCGTAATTTCCTTGAACTGCTACAGAATGCTCTTGCCAGCATTTCTGGAGAGGGTTAGCCCATGCTGACTTGAGGACTGGTGTGTGTCCATGGTGGTCCTGCTCCTTGGATTGCCAAACCAGCTGTGCGGGATTCAAACAATGGCAAACAATACACGAAAACTCCATTAAACTGAGCCAGGCAGAAATTCGTTCAATCAAACGCATATTGGTTGGAATAGATGTGTTTTCTTGCTTGCTTTCTAGAGGGGAAGGGAAGGGAATAAAAGCTTGGGTCACTTGGATTTCAATATAAAAAAGGGGAAAAGACACCGTCCAGCAGACACTTCACTGCGCAACCTTAGTTTCATCTTCTCCTGCTGCTATCTCTGTGTGCCCGGGCTTGCTACCATCCCCCTGGTGTACTCCTGTGCCAAGAGACAGACAGACAGACAGAAGACAGAAAAACAGAGACAGAGACAGAGAGGAGAGAGCAAGAGAGAGATCACCCCAACCTGCACATATGTTTATGTGTATGTATTTATAATTACTACTGCTCTGCTCTGAGGTCCTGCTCTTCAGAAGATGCTCTAATATATTTATATTTGGTTTAACTTTCAGCATCTCTGAAAAGTATTTAATATGACTCTTCTTTTACAAGAAGAAACTGAAGCACAAAGAAGAAATGTTTTCAAGAGCCCACAACTAATGTTTAAAAAAACTAATAATTGGACCCAGGCATGGCCGTGCATACCTCTAATCGCAGCACTCTGGGAGGCTAAAGCAAGAGGGGAAGTTCAAGCCCATCTGAGTAACTACACAACTAAGTGAAACCCTGTCTCAAAATAAAATTAAAATTAAAAAGGGCCCTGGGAATGTAGGTCAATGTGAAAGCCCCTGTGATCGGCACCCATTATTATAATAATAAAAGTAATAATGGAGGTCACTAGGCTGAGGCGAGGCCGACACCCTAAGTTCCTATACAACAAATCAAAACTCAGCTCTATGCAGTGGCAGCCTAAAAACAATCAGATTCTCCTAAGAAAAAAGTGGCACATATTTGGGACTAGCAGAGCTTTGCGATGGGAATATGCATGCCGTAATAAACTACGACCGAATTCAAAGAGGCTGAAGCACAAAGTTTTAAAAGGTCAAAATGAAGAGGGTTATTTAAGATCTTTTCAAAGAATAATCTTTGGCCACAATCAGTAATAAACAAAGTGACACCAGGCCAACGCTGAACAGAGGTACTGGACAAATCTCTTTTGCAGAAGTGGTCTTAGTGAAAGGCTGCTGTAGACTACACAGCAGGTATGGCTCAGGTAGTCTTTTGTGACAGCGGTGATCAGGCCATCATGTATGAGAGTCCTTCTTTCATAGCCTCCTAGCTTTGCTTATGTTTTTGTTAGGGTTAACACTGCAGCAGCAAGCAGAAACACCGAGATGACACCCAGGATTTGGAGGCAGATTTATTCACTTCAGTGGGCAATGATCAGGATCATTCCCAAAATATGAGACCCAGAAGGCTCAGAGAGGGAGGTTTTTATGGGGTTGCAAAGGGGAAGTACAGAGACAGAATACTTGGCTGTCTTTGACTGGTTTTTACAGTGTGCATCCTAGTGACCCACTGTGCATCACAGTGAGCAGCCTTTTCTAGGATACGGAAGCAACCAGAACTGCAACAGGAACTATTACCTGGGCAGCTAAGAAACTGAAGTATACAGGCTGGGGTGGGGGCATTTTCTGTTACAACACAAGTGACTTCCCTTTGGTTGTGACAATGTTCACAACAGTAGTAATGAGACTTAATCTTAACCAATGGGAAACTGCCAAGTAACCTCTATCTAGGGACTTTCCATCAGCATAATCTAAATAAGTCTCCTCTCCCTTTTAATGAAATAAACAGTTTTCCTTTGCCTCTGTGTTCACCCTGTAAAATCCTTCTCCTTGTTCCTCTTCTCAAGAACCTTAAACTGTTTGTAGTCTGGAGCTGCCTGCTTTCCAACACACTATATGCTCATACCCACTCTTCAAAATATTGATGCCCTCAGTTAATCCTTCAACATTGGTAAAAGGGGGAAGAGATAAGAACGCCAGACATCTTGACCCCAGAGCTCAGGCTCTCTCTCTCTCATGTCACCCTGCTTTCTTCTTTCTACCCAGAGAAACTCCCACCCCTTCCCTGCATAGATTGTGAAGGGTAAAATCTGAGAAACCGAATAGTTTTTAAAATAAAACTGGTATACCTAGCTTCAGACAATAAAAAGAAGAAATTTCATACAAGCATTTGAGAGCCTGCGAAATCAGTGGGCGATCCAAAGGCACAGGGAGCGAGCTGGGCCCGACTCCCCAGACATCCACAACTCCACAACTCCCTGGTGCACCTTCTACCTCTGCCCAGCCAGGAGGCTGGAAAAGCTCCTGAACTTTGCCAGCGATTTGCTCTTTCAAGCTGAACCTCTTAATTTAAGTCTCCTCCAGGTATTTCTCACAGGGGGAACCCAAATCCCTACTCCGAAGAAACCTAGAAAATAAAATAGCTTTCCAGCCTCTGCACTACAACACAGCACTCAAGAAAGAGCTACCTTTGACCTGGAAATTTTTAGATATCCCACTTATGGAGTGACAGCCTTCAAAGATTTTTCTCTCCTGAGGCCACTGGAGGAGCAGGGAACTAGGAGCCAGCCTACTCTCAGTTTTCTTTTTCTTTTTTTTTTTTTTTTTTTGCGGTACTGGGGATCAAACTCAGGACCCTGTGCTTGCTAGGCAGGCACTTATTCCACTGAGCTATATCCCCAGCCCCTTACTCTCAGTTTTCAAATCTTGAAAATATCTTGCACAACACTGAGAGAAGGCAGGCAGTGCTAACACACCCATCAGCAGTGCGTAAGCATAAAAGCGCTTCCGAGAGCTGTGATTTACTGGCCTCTCATCACTTGGAACTGTCCCAACACTTGGCATAGCCGCTCCGCATGCTGAGGAATTGGCAGGGAGAAAAGTCATCCCAGTCCAAACCAGGCAAAATGAAACACTTCCCTCTCCTGCTTCTGAAGCCAAAAGAAGTGTGCAGTGACTCTCTTCTTCACAATTCTATGTTGCTTTCATCCGTCTGAATTTACCCAACTCTGTGTCCGATAGGCTCCAAATGAGATGTGACGAGCAAAGCAGCTAAGCATGCATTTGAATAAAAGGATACATTTGGAAAAAGAAAAGGAAAAAAAATATTTTTTGAGTATCTTCTATGGACCATACCCTGTCCTAGGGAATTTACACATTACTTGATAAATATTCACACAAAGCTATAAAATAATTATTACCTCTCATTTTTTGCCACTGGGAAAACCAGGGGTCAGAAATTAAGCACTTTTCCTCAGGGACGCAACTTCCGTGCTGTGGAGCTGGGATTCTAATCAGGATCTCTGACTCCACAGTCCTTGCGGGTCCCATTCTGTGAGTTTCAACCTGTCCCATCCACAAAACTTTGCCGAAAATTCTTTTAGGTAGTTTATATCACAAAAATAATACATTTTCCGCGTTCTCCAAATACGTTATACTTCATTCATACATCCATAATTTCATATCATATTTATGCTTTGAAACTACACATCCCAGTTGCTACAGAGGAGTGTAGCAAGCCACCATTATCTGACCACTTCTATTACACCAAAAAGTAGGACAATAATGTCAGCTCACGCAAAACAATTCAGAAGGGAGTGGAGGCAGTTTCTAAACAAAGTGAAGAGTCTTGAGCACTAAAAGTAGTCATCTTACAATAAGATATCCCAAGGTGAGTTTGGGTGTCTTAGTTTTCTTCTTCATTTATACACCTATGACAGCTCCAGTACTTTAAAGAATTGTAAATACAAATTATAAATTACATGCACCACATTGAATATATCATCACCACTGACCTGACCATCAATCACAGGCAACACAGTTATCTATGGACTAAGCGTTTATTTTTGTATTTAAGAAACGAGAGTTATATATCTGTTTGGTCCCTGTAGGAAGGACTACTTGACCAAGTGCCTAGTGATATTTAATGAAGAACGAAACTTCCAAATCCCACGAATTTTTCTCTCAAATATTAAGATGAAGTTCTTGTATTCGTTTAGTTTCTATTTTTAACTTCCCAGTATTATCTGTGTAATAAAAATATAATTTTCTTAATACTAAGTAGCTTTATTAGCCTAAAGCAGTGGTGAAAACTGACTTCAGCAGCGCCACCTAGTGCTATAGGATGCAAGTGCAATCCAGCCTCTTCAAGCGTTATTTCTCCTACTTCCTGAGACAATTACACAGCCTTACACTGCTTTTTAAAACATACACTACTCATGGAGAAAGTGAATAAGGTGATCTTATTGACCCACATAATGTTTATTGAAAATGTAACAATAATTTGCTACTTCTTTTTAAAAACTTTAAAGAAACTTAGACGTTGCATTCAAAATAAGAGAAAAGCATCCTGTTAAAAACGTTTTTAAAAAAGGCCTTCTATAAATAAAACTAAGAAAATTTGTGAGAAAATTACTGTTGCTACTATAATGACCAAGATATTTTAGCAAACTTTACCCCCCAAATGGCAAAAGCTACATCCTCACTCACAGATTCCAAGTAGCAAATATAAAATGGTTTTCAGAAAGTGACACAAAATGTAAGAAAAATGCATATGATTTGATGGAGAGATAGACACCGATATCAAAAAAAAAAATCTAAGTAGACATGAAGTACCAAGGTAAAAGGTGCAGGTACAGAGACACACACACACACCTCCAGTTCAGTAACTTTGTAACCAGAGGTTACAAATACAATTGAAAGTGATTTTTATCTGCATTAACGCAACCATTAAGAGATGGCGGGGTAAAAGCGTATTGCCCCTAACAACCCTCATTAATTTTTCCTGGGATGAATCTTTTCTTTGAAAAGACAGGACTGGGGGCTGGGGGTATAGCTCAGTGGCATAAGCGCTTGCCTGGCAAGCGCAAGGTCCTGAGTTCGATCCCCGGTACCGGAAAAAAAAATAAATAAATAAATAAATAAAAAATAAATAAATGAAAAGACAGGACTTTCATGAATGTCCCCAGAAAATGGTGATGTATCTCCCTAAAGAAGAGATGCTGACCTAGCCCCATTCAATAATTACCATGAGAATTCAGTGATTTTTGTTTTAATTCTCCACTAAATTTTTTTAAGCCTGAGCTATTTCAAACATATAGAAAAGTATAAAATATAACATAATGACTGCATATAAACTCAAGTGAAATGTTAACGTTTTGCCCGATATGCTTCAAATACGTTATTTTCTTTCTGAAGTGTTTTAAGAAATAAAATACCATATATATATTGTTGAATGTTCTACTTGCTTCTCCCCAGTCCCATTTTTCTCTTGGTAGCCTGGGGCACACACACTCTGAGATCAGTGTAATTCAGCCCCATGTAAGTTCTTGTGGTTGTGTGCTACTGCATTTCCATATGCACATGTGTCCAGAAATGATACAGCATAGGCATAGGTGTTTCAACCTTAAAGAAATGCTATCATACTATATATACAATTCTGGAATTTGATTTTTCATTCAATGTTATTATTTGATTTTGGCATTCATATTGATAAATGTGGGTCTAGTTCATCCAGCATCGGTGTAGTATAGCTTTGTGCTCTTATACCATAATTTATGTCTCCATTCCATACTGAAGGACATTTAGGCTATTTCAAACACCTTTGTTACAAAAAGGGCCTCGATTAAAATGATTATTCATGTGCAACTAAACTCAGTCAAAATGGATCAAATATTTAAATTTTAAAATAGAAACACTAAATCTGCTGAAAGAATAGCAGAACTCTTGAAGACATAAGTGTAGGCAAAGGTTTTATGAACAAAATCCCAATTCCATGGGAAATATTACAAAGAATTAACTTACCTTATCTTATTAAAAGTTTGTGCACAGCAAAAGAAATCATCACCAGAGTGAAGAGAAAACCTATCGAGTGTGAAAAGCATTGTCCAGCTGTTCCTCAGACAAAGGACTAATATCTAGAATATATGAAGAACTCCAAAAAAACAGAACCCCAAAATTAAAGACCCGGTCCAAAAATGGGCATCTGCAATGAACAGACACTTCTCAGATGAAGAAGTAGAAATGGCAAATAAATACCTGAAAAAAGTTGAACATCACTGATCACTCAAGAGATGCAAATTTTAAAAAATGCTGAGATTCTATTTCATATTCCAGAAAGAACAGCTATTATCAAGAAATCAAGCCAAGCATGGCGGTGCATGCCTGTAATCCCAGAACTTGGGAGGCTAAGGCAGGAGGATCCTTATGAGTTCGAGGTCAGCCTGGGCTACAAAGTGAACTCAAGGCCAGCCTGAACTGCATAGCAAGACCTTGTCTCAAAAAGACAAAAAAAGAAAAGAAAAGAAATCAACCCATAACAAATTCTGGAGGGACTCTGGGGTAAATGGAACCCTTCTCCACTGTTGGTAGGAGTGTACACTGGTGCAGCCGCTGTGGAAATCAGTGCGAAGACTTCTCAAGAAACTAAAACTAGAGGGTCCATTCAATCCAGCTATGCCCCTTCTTGGTATCTTTCTGAATTAAAAAATCACACCACAGTCACATACACACACCCATGTTCATAGGAGTACAGTTTCTAATAGCTAAGTCTTGGAAATACCCCAAATGCCCATCGACAGATAAATAAAGAATGTTTGCTTTTTTATACAGTGGAGTACTGCTCACCCATAAAGAAGGATAAACTTGAGACATTTCCAGGTAAATGGATGAACCTTGAGACCATACTGTTAAGTGAAATAAATCAAACACACATGTGTAGATATCACCCTGTCTCTCTGGTGTGAGGAACCACAAGTGTAAATAAGGACCAAAATACATACTAGGTATTATCAAGCAGGAAGACAATGCTCAGCTGGAAAGGGGAGCTAAGGAGGGAGAAGGGGAAGGTAAGAAAGGAAAATGGAGATAAAGCCTTTGTAATCGGGGGGGACAGAGGGGCCAAAGATACGGTAGGAGAATAGGAAAGAAAGTTAAATCATGTATGGGTAAAATTCCCCGTGATGAATTGCTAACTAGGTACATCTAAAGTACATGAATAAAATTAATCAATTTTTAAAACTCAATCAATAAATACATGTGCAGAAGCTTCATGTATAGGGCACTGCAAGGAGCCCACAGTGGAATCAGTGAGTAGGCACAGTCTGTGCTTTATTACCTGTTGTAAAAATACCCGGCAAAGTAATCATCTCAATTTAGATTCACATTAGGAATAGGTGAGAGTCCTCATCTCTTCATATTCTTGCTGACACTTGAAATTCTCAGGTTTTTATTTTTTTTTATTTTTTTTAAATAAAAGTACAAAAACATATTAACAAACAGACACCAATTAGCATAAAAAATAGTACAATCACAACTGATCTATAGACAAGATGACATGGTCTCCACAGTGGTTATTGCTTTATCCATTGATATCTTCGAAGTGTAAATATATGAACCCATATACAGACATGCAAAATTGGTCAGACCATTAATCCTCTCAACAACAGAAAAACACAAAAACCAAACATCCAAAGACAGAAAACAAAACAGGCAAACAACAACAACAACAACAACAAACCACCAATAGTTGCTGCTTTGCATATTGATATCTTCGAAGTGTGTGTTCAGGATAATACATACAGACATACAAGATTGATCAAATAACCCGTCATCAATTATTCCTTAGCATTAAATGATATAATACAATAGTAGAACCATGTTAGCCCTCCTGCATATATGTATATTCACATATACATACATACATTTCTGTCTCTTTCTTTTCTCCTTTCCCTCGTCCCATCTGTTCTTTGTTTTTGAACAGATTTCCTTCATGTCTCTTAGCTTATATTCCCACGCTCGGGTTCTTACACCAGGGATACAATGCGTTGCCTGCACATGTATCGCTGATTTATTTCACTTATGAGTATGGACTCCAGTTTTGACCACTTGCCTACAAAGTTCTCAAAACTGTCTTTCTTTATAGCTGAATAATATTGCATTATATAAAAATGCCACAATTTTTTAATCCAGTCTTCTGTGGATGGACACTTGGGTTGCTTCCACATTTTAGCTATTACAAATTGCGCTGCTATAAACATGGGTGCACATATATCAGACTGATATGATGTTTTCAGATCTTTTGGGAAAATATCCAGAAGGGGAATAGCTGGTTTGAATGGAACCTCTAGACCTAGTTTGCTGAGAAATCTCCAAACGGCTCTCCACAGTGGTTGCACCAGTCTGCATTCCCACCAGCAGTGTGATAGAGTCCCTACTTCTCCACAGCCTCGCCAGCATCTGTTATTAGATGACATTTTCACACTGGCCAGTCTTACTGGGGTGAGATGAAATCTCCATGTTGTTTTTATTTGCATTTCTCGAATGACTAAGGATGTGGAACACTTTCTCATATATTTATTTGCCATTTGTATTTCCTTATCTGAGAAGTGTGTATTCATCTCAGATGCCCATTTCTGGATTGGGTCTTTGAATTTGGACAGGTACATGTTTTTTAATTCTTTGTATATTCTAGATAGAAGACCTTTGTCTGAGGGACAGCCAGCTAGGATTTTTTCCCAATTTGTGGGTTTTCTTTTTACTTTGCTGGTGATTTCTTTAGATGTACAAAAACTTTTCA
>PVLD010024319.1:0-25691 GCA_004027595.1 Dinomys branickii
ACTATCTTATCTATAATTTGGTATTTCCTTTAATGTTTTTGTGTTAACTAATGTGAAGATAACTATGTAATACAACATCCAGTTCTAATTCCCTACTATATTCTGTATAACTATGTATTTTCTGTATTGTTTATGGCTTTTCTGGTTCATATGTCTCCATTCTTTTGTCTTTAAAATAAAATTTAAAAAGAAAAAAAAAAAAAGACAACATCTCACTCTGTAATTGAGGCTGGCCTTTAACTGACTACATAGCCCAGTTTAGCTTCAAATTCTCAGCAATCTTCCTGCCTCAGCCTCCCAAGCACTGGGATTACAGGTGTGTGCCACCATGCCCAGCCCTAACATCATTTATTATGCATTCCTTTCCCCATTGTGTATTCTTGACACCCTTGTCAAAAATTAGTTGACTATAGATGCATGAATTTATCTCTGGGTTCCCTTGGTGAATATCCCTGTTTCTGTACACCAGTACCATCCTGTTTTGATTACTATAGTTTTGTGTGATAGTTTGCAGCCAGGGTATGTAATGTATACCACTTTTTCTTTCTCAAGACTGCTTTAGCTATTCAGGGTCTTTTGTGATTCCATATGTGTTTTATGTTTGTTCTTTCTATAAAAAGTATCATTGGAATTTGAATAGGGATTGCATTGAAAACCCTCACCATTCTTATGAAGGCAGCTAGGCAGATTCACACAACTGCTTGCCATGAGTGTTGCTGTCATTGGGGTCTTTTATGGAGCAGAGATAGAAAGAGTTTAGTTCTGCTCAGACAATGGGAGTTGAAGGGACAAGAAGATCACAGCCTTCTGTTGTAGTAAAGAAGAGTCATCGACAAGAAAAAATAAAGTTTAAACTAAATTCTGGGGCCATGTTAACAGCTCATGTGGCATCTTGCTCCAAATAGCAATCCCTGTGATGGTCAGGGAAAACACATAGATAGATAGATAGATAGATAGATAGATAGTGTCTTGCTTACTTTTTCCCTTGCTGCTGAGACAAAATAGCCGACACCCAAAATGAAGGAAGGAAAGGTTTATTTAGCTTACAGTTTGTGGAGGTTTCAGTTCATATTCAGCTGGCTGTGAGGCAGAGTTGTACAAGGCAGAGGGCTACAGTTCCTGGCAACGGTACACAACAAAGCAACAGGTGCAAGAAGGGAGGAATGGCAGCCAGCAGCCTCTTCTCTCCCTTACATGTACAAACTATCCGCCCTAGGGCAGGTATAGCTCTCACATCCACAATCCCAGCAAACTATCTTCCCTAGGGTGGGTATAGCTTTTACACCCGTAATCTCAGCAAACTATCTGCCCTAGGGTGGGTATAGCTCTCACATCCATAATCCATAATCCCAGCATTGGATCATGGATCAGTCATAAACTCTAAAAGCCACTCCATAACTGCATGAGGATTTGAGGGGACATGTAGACACAGACCATAACAAACAGACAGACAGACAGACAGAGAGATAATGTCTTTGGGGGTCGTCCCATATGCACTGTTTAAGGCTCCTGAGCTTTTCTTTCATAAGAGGCCAGATCCAGAGCTTCTGCTTTGGTTAACGCCATCATATCATCATGGACTCAGCACATACAGGTCATTTGCTGAGTGCAAAACTCTGTGATCACACGCCCGCACAGGTGCCCAAACATCTTCAGTGACCAGTGGGTGATCAGGACTCTGCTGGTTGTTTTCTCATTTAATTTTTAAATCAAGTATTTAGTACATCTAGTACAAGTACTTAGTACATTTTGTACTAAGTTTACTAACGAAGTGCCCTCCCTGCTGACATAGTACTTACATATAATAATTTATGGTCTAGTTGTAGTTGAGCTTAGTCTACTGTCTTAAGCATGTCCTATGTTGGGTTTTCTTCATCTGGGTTAATTATCAGAACCACAGTGGGTGGTCACCATGAGAGTCTGATGGGGATAAATTTCCCCCATTTCACAGTTGAAGACAGTGAGGTTGAGAGAGGTAAATAGCTTGCCTAAAGATCAAATGACTTAGGCAGACTTGAACCTAAATCTGTTTGGTCCTAAAGCCTTTGCTGCGGTCTGCATGTCCGCGCCTCCTCCGAACTCATTCGTTCACCTCCGATCCCGTGGATATGGAATTGGAGGCGGTGAGGGCTGAGGATGGAGGGGGTTACTTTACTCGTCTTTTTTGTTGAGACGGGGTGTCCCTTCAGGAATGAGATTAGTGCTCTCTAAAGAAGCGCCAGAGAGCTGCCCTCGCTCTTCGCCCTGAGAAACTCTAGCTGGAAGGGGTCATCCATGAGCAGAAAGTGGCTCTCACCAGGCACTGTATCTGCCGTGATCTTGGACGTCCCAGCCTGCAACTGTGAGGAGTCAGTTTGCTGTGCTTTATAGTATTTTGTTATGACAGCATGTGTGGGCTGCTCACCACATGCACCTTTAACAAAAATAAATTTGCCAACACGCTTACGTGCAGCACAATACTGTTTCCTATTCAGTTAAAGAAATGTTTGCTGGGTTTGCAAAAGCAAACTCAATCCTCTGAAGCCCCGCTGCCTTTGGAGTCTTCTCAGTACTCCAAATGCACCCAGCTGGACCAGAGAGGTGCTGGGAAACCTTCATGGGATATTGGAGACTTGTTAAGAAAAAAGATGTAAACTACATCCCTGGGAAGGGTTTTGTATCAGTTACTTGTTGCTGAGATAATAATAGCGTGGCATGCAGGGTGAAAGAAAAATGAATGTGGATAATTGCGTGAGTTTTTTACTTGTTCCACAGGATGACTGGAATCCTTAATGTAGCCCACTGGGTCATGCATGTTTCCACAGGGCTCTCTGGTCTGAGGCACGGGCTATATTTAGTGCTTCTCCTTTGATAATTCCTTCCTAGATTAAGTTGCTATTATTGGGAGTTTAGGGAGGATCTGTGAACAGTACACTGATGCTTCTGGGGGGCAGGGGGCTGGGTGTCAGGCCCGACCTAATACCAAGGACTTAACTGGGCTAATCTGCTTGAGCTGGAATTTAGTGGCCTCAGTCATTAACAAAGCTAAGCCTTTTAGTGAGCCTTTTAAAAATACTCTCTGTCTTTAGGGAACTTTTTAAAAGGGCAGGGAATGAAAGAATTGAAGAATGAAACCGATTCTTACTTTGTTGCCCAATGATGGTGCACCTTTAAGGTTTCTAAATGCGTCTGTGTTTACCTGGGTGGTAGGCGAGAGCCACTTCACTGTCTGCCTTCGTCTTGGGAAATGCCTGTGGCTGCGTCCTCCCTTTTTCTGCTCCAGTTGGAAGGAATGGAAAAGTGCATTTGCTTCGGAGAGGCTGGGACACAGAAAGAAACCCTGCAGGGAATATCACATTCCCTCCTCCAGCTGGGAAAAAGACTGAGGCCTGAGATGGGATTTCAGCCCTGTGGTTAAGTAAGCAAACAGTGAATCCACGCCAGAGAGAACAATGATTTGAAAAGAACAGACAAATCCAGGTCAGCTCCCCACGAGAAACGGCTGGCTGTAGAGGCGCAGGAGGCTGAGCTACGGAGGCCATTTACTGTCTCCACAGGGTCTGCCCTGTGTCGCAGGTAGCCGGGTGGGGCATCTCTTCACAGACAATCCCGTCCAGTGCTCCCAAAGAGCCGTCCGGGGACTGTTCACAGTCCCCGTGCTGCAAGTCAGAGCCCAGACCAGTGAAGTCGTCAGGGCCTGGAAAGCTTCCCAGGTAATTCCAATATTCGGCCAAGTTTGCAAACCATGGATCTAGGTCATCCTCCTTGTTTTTGCAGACACTGAGACCTAGAAAAGATCAGGAAATACTACTCAGTTCCCTTGAGCTAGCAAGGGGCTAGGCAGGGACAAATCCCTTCCTTTATGGCTCTTGATTTTGCAATTTGCCTTTCTTGAGTTTCTAGTCCATGATTACATTTCCTTGCTGTGCCTACTTCTAAAGTGTCCCTTCTCCTGGGTTTTGCCAGGCCACTTCCTTTGCATGAGGGTCTCAGCTTCTATTTTGTGAGAGAGGTAGGCCCTGACCATGTTACCCCACTCATACCTCCTCTGACATGGTCCTCTCTCTCTCACAGGGGCCAGCAGGTATCTGTGGATGGAATGAATTCATCCCTAGCAGTGATATTCTCCTGGCTAGAGTCTTCTGAAGGTGTCGTTCCGGAGGACATACTATTGGCCCTCTGCATCCCTGGGTTCCATGTCTACAGCTTCACCCACTCTTGGATTGAAAGTATTCAGAAAAAAATTGCATCCACACTGAATTATATAGACTTTTTAAAAAATTGAAACGAATTGGCATTTACCTTAAAATGTTTTTGAAACAACGGATAGTGTGGGGTTATTTGAACTTTTTCTTACTTCCTATTTATCTACTGTGCCTACTGTACACAGCAAGTATTTTCTCATATAAGAGAAACCATATGATATCTAAGCTTGTATGTCTGACCTATTTCGCTTAATGTTATGTTTTCCACTTGCATCCATTTGCCTATGAATGCCTCAAGTGTATCTTTCTTTATGGCAGAGTAATACTCCATTGTATATGTATCACATTTTCCTTACCCATTCATTTGCTGATGGATATATACTCAGTTTCTAAGATCTAAAGTGTGCCGCCATGAGCACGGGTATACACGTATTCATGCAAGACTTTTCCTTGTCATTATTCCCTAGCAACACAGCATACAATTCACTTTGTACCAGGTGTTATAAATAACCTAGAGATGACTGAAAGTCCTCAGGAAGAGGTGATGTGTGCGGGTTATATGCAATCACTATATTATTTCCCATAAGGGACTTGAGTGTCCACAGATTTGGATATCTGTAGTCCTGAATCCAATCCCCAACAGATGCCAAGGGAAACGATATGCTTTCAGTTACATAAATTGGAGAAAGTGTTATTGAAATGTAGTTTTCAAGTCAGCTCTTCCAAATCACATCTGTTCCATCCTGTGAGGCCCATCTGGGCAGACGGTTTGAGCTTACGTCAGTTGTAGGACAAGACTCCCAGGTTATTTAAAGGAACAACATTTTGCTATGATCCAAAAATGGACTTTGATTAGATGATAGAGTGTGATTATAATAAGAAAATGTCCCTGACCAAGTAGAAACATTAGTTGCCAACTAAGATAAAATTATAATTGGTCCTCTTACAGTTGAAAGGATTAATAATGTGATGATTTAAAATACACCTCTCCAGGTGAATAATATTACATCAATTAATGTAGACTGTGCCTACAGGCTCAAAGACTACAGCATTTGTGTATTTGTAGACTATGCCTACAGGCTCAAAGATCACAGCATTCATGTATTTGTAGGCTACATATTCATGAATTGCATGAAACGTTACAAAGTGGTTCTATAAATATTCAGAGGTCATGACCAATTCTGAAATGCATGGACGGAAATCTGCAATAAACATGACCCCTTCAAATCAGCACTTCTGAGTATGTGCAGTTTATAGTCTGGTTATTTTAAAGTGTTCCTAGATTAGCAGCTGCAGTAGGAGCAGCAGCATCTCCTTGAAGCTTATTCCAAGGTCACCCAGGCCTACAGAGCCAGAACCTACATTTTAACAAATGTGTCATGAAATTTATATCACACGCAGCTTACCAAGAATTAGTGCTTTTGTTTCCTGCTGCTATAGCTGAATACCGTAGGCTGGGAAATTTACGAGCAAAGGGCTTTTTGCTGGTAGAAGGGACATAGAAGGTAGAAGAGCAAAAGACGTCAAGAGCAAGAGAGAGACAAAGAGCTCCACCAAACCCTTTTCTCACTCCCATGATGATTAATCTGCTTCAGCAACAGCGTGGACCCATCCCTGGAGTCAGAGTCTAATGACCTCATCGCCCCCTGAAGGTCCCATCCTTTAGTACTGTTACAATAGCAATTAAATTTGAACATGACTTTGGGAGGGACCATTCAGGCTGTAGTCATTGCCCTAGAATTAGACTCTAGATCTCGAGACCAGTGGTTCTCAATCAAGATTGATTTTACCCCTAGCTGCCACGTGGCAATGACAGGAGACATTTCTGATTGTCATAACTGAGGACGAAGATGTGTGTCTGGGGGTGTATATGTGACTGGCACCTAGTGGACAGAGGATAGGGAGGCTGTTGAACATTGTACAATGCACAGAACTGTCCCCTACCCTTAAAGACTTATTCAGGTAAAAAATCCCACGGTCCTCAGGCTGAGAAGCCCTGCTCTCAACCAATAGATCTGAGAGTTTCAGATAGTAACCTTATAATTAAAAATAAAGCAAACCAAGCCTCTAAACACTGGCCAATTAGAAGTAACCACAGTTTCTCTAGCACCGAACCTTGAGAAATGACTGATTACAGGATGAAGAAAAAAGAAGTAAGCCACGTTATATCCAAGTCCCAGCTTCACACAAGGAATGTACACCATATGTACCGCAACTGTGAACCAACACAAAATCAGTAAGAACTCACTGGCAGTGTACATATAGGATTAGTGGCCAGAAAAAAAAAATCATATTGTATTTTATACTTTGATGAGAAACTAAACTTTTAATGGTAAAGAGATTTTTAAATAAATTAAACTCACTGTCATGAATGTAGCCAGACTCACTTCCTGCGGTCCCAGGGTACCTTGTTGTAGGCCCCGGGATGGCTTCCCTTGCGTCTGCACAGCCTTGTGGCTGCCTGAGACACCCCTTGCTGCCTCTTTCATCTGGCATCTTCCTGCCTCCTGGCCTCACGGCTCCTCTCCGCCTCCACTCTCTCTCCACTTTTGCACACTCATTCTGTGTGTCCATGCCTGGCCCTGTGTGCAGTGACTAGGTCTGAATACGCCAGGAGGGGACTGAGAAATGGCTCCCTCCATGCTTGAGGCTCACTGTCTGGGCTGTGAATCAAACTGATCCAAAACAAGTCAACAGGAGAAAAGCCACAGTCAGTTACCTACATAAGCAGGAATCCCAGAAATCAGGCGAGTCAGGAGTTCAGAGAGCGTCCAGAGCTGTGGCAAGCAATGGGAGTCGGGTTTGGGGAGGGGGGTGAGCAAAGGTGACGGTGGTAGTTTATCGCGGATGACAGCCTGCCGTCTCCAGTCCTGTGATCCAAGTTAATCTTTCCTGGCTGATAAGATTTCTGCAGAGGGATGCATGATACTTGCATTCCTTTTGGAGGGTCCTCTTCAAGCAGACAAGGAGGGCTCAGAGGAAGTCCCTGTGTGCCCCTGCTGATCCCCAAGGGGCTCTGGCCTCATGGAAATCAACACACCCAAGTACTGTATTTTGGGGTCATTGGCTGAGAGTTTTCAAGCTTTTCTCCCAGGGTTAAGAGCCATTGCTCCTGTGCAGAGCTCAGTCGGTTTCCTCAAAGGGCCCCAAGGCTGCTCTGACCGTGGCCTTTTTCTTGTTCAGGATCGCTGCTCACGTTCAGCTTCCTGCCTCTCACCTTCCTAGATATATTCTCCAATACGCCATTCACTCAGAATCATCTGGAACGCCATGCTTCAGAGAGGAGACTGAGGCAGGAAGATCTCACGTTTGAGGCCAGCTAAGCAAGACTTTGTTTTAAAATAGTATTCACTGCTCTTTGCTCGTGGGTGAAAAACAACATGTTCTGACTGGAATAAAAATGACAGAGAGTGACCACACTGAGTTTTCTCTTTCATTCTTGTCCTTGCAGAACCAGGCAGTGTGGAGGAGGGGAACGGAGTTAAGACGAACAAAAGCAGCAGCTTTAGTGTTTCACGAGAAGGAAAACAAGCCGCGGGGGCCCTCTCAGGCCCCCAAGGCGCCGTCTGAGAGGATGATGTTTTAATAAAGCGAAGCCCTCCCTGGGTTACACGTTTGCTCTGCAGTGCCCCGGTGTGCCTGGCCGGAGCAGGATGGGAGGCACAGCAGCACCTGAGTGCTCTAATATCAGCTAACAGGGCCTTCGGGCAGAACATACGCTCAACCCACATTTTCTGATTTATTATCTGAATCAGTAGTGAAAAAAATGAAGAATGTGACATGCAAAGTATTTCCTACTTGAAGGAAAATATTTAACCTACCTCAAAAGCAAATGTCAATGTGTCAGGGAGGTAAAGGCAGTGATTCCCAGCTTCAGAAGAGAAAACAAACGCGGAATTCTGAGCCAGGCAGTGTCCTTAGCCGAACTCGTTACCGTTATTGACAATCAGGCTGGCAAGGGCAGCCCCTAACTCCCTCCTGCCTGCTGCTGTTACATCTTATTACTGCACAGAATCTCTGTGGTCTTCACGTTAGAGCTGTTTTCAATTGTGTGCTGACAATTTGTTGGCTCATAGGGGTCTCGGATTTACAAAAAAAATCAATGAGCTGTTTGAATTGCATTTTAACCAAAAATGGGAGACTGTGGCTTGCTTCTCCCTTCAAGCCAAACTGGCCAGGGGACCATGAGGTTGACATTTGAAAACAGGCTGAAGCCGACTGAGTTGGTCAGCTGGCTCCAGCTTTTTGTATCTAAACTCAATCTGAAAGTGTTTGGGTATTAAATGAACTCTTACGTAAAAGTAGCACAATGCCTGCACACAATATTGTTAGGAATTATGAAGGTTTCACATCATGTCTATCATAATACATTTGTATAAGTGCAGTGAATTATGAGTCACATCTGAATCTTTCCAGAGCTCACTGGATCCCCTGAAGAAATAGACCCAGTTGATTCCTTTCCCATGGATTGTTTTGGGTTGTGAAGAAACACCAAAATAGGAAGAAAATAAAGACTAAAAGCATCTTTTCAGCTGATCTCTGGCCCTAAATTATGGGGTTGTTTTACTATCTACCAACAATCGCCTTTCTTAACACTTTGGTTAATATTCTGGGATTACTTAGATTAAATTCTCCTAGATTTTCAGTTTTCAAGACTCCAATGAATGTATTTCTGTTTCCTATCGGGTTTCTCGACTGAAAGTTTTGGTTAGGAATATAATGCTGGGCTGGAGGTACAGCTCAGTGGGCTAAGTGCTTGCCGCTGAGCACTAGGGCCCTGAGTTTGATCCCCGGTCCTGGAAGAAAAAAAAAAAAAAAAAAAAGGAATATAATGCTATGCCAGAGATACACAAAGTAGTAGTGACCCAAGCAAGTTGAAATGTTATTTCTCTCACACATATCAGTGAGTGTAGGTAGTGTAGCGGTGGTATAATGGCTCCGTAATCGTCAGGAACTCCAGGGGCTTCCATCATTTTGCTCTGTCTCTGTATCTTGTGTCTTCCATCTCATCATCCAAGATGGCTACCCCAACTCCCACAATCCAAAGCAAACTAAAGAGCAGCCCCTCACTGTAGAAAGCCCTCTGTTCAAATCTCTCATGGTCATCACCTCTCCCCACACTAAGACCCAGGTGCCATTAGTTTGCAGGCCCTGCCATTTAGAATCACTTTAAATGCATGGAATTCTTTTATATTGCTGTATCATAATTTATTTGACTAATGTTTGGAGGGTTGATGTTGTTAGTTTTGGGCTTGGAGGAGAGGTCCTAAATGCTTTTGTCGGTGAGTCTTAGTCTCTGCCGGTGATATATACCTTACAATAATTGCTACATGGGTGTGGTGGCTAAGCTTGATTGTGTCAGTGTCATTGGTTTGGTAGCCACAGTGGAACCGGTGAAGCACATTTCTGTGTGTGTCTGAGTAGGATATGAGGGCATGACCTTGGGTACTTTATTTAGTCTGTGAACCCTTCCTGTTTGCTACTTACCCTGCTCTCCTTCCTGGCTGTTAGGAATGAAGCAGCTCTGCTCCATCACACTCTTCTGACACGATGTTTCTGCCCTTTGGACCAGCAGACTAGGGACTGCACACCCGGAAACCATGAGCCCCACGAAACCTTGTCTTCGGTAAACTGCCTGGTGATAGGCAGTGTGCCCTAGTGTTGGGAAAGCTGACTAACACAACGAGGAATTATGTGAATGATACAGTAATAGGAAAGACAGATGATGCAAACATCTTTCAGAAAAATTTTCCTACTAACATGACATTTGTGAGGTCATTTCTTGACATCCTTGCTGAGTCAGTTTGGCAGGTAAACAAGGGTATCTCATTTTAATTTGCACTTGGTAAGCTAAATTTTTATTTATCATATTTTATTTATGATATTTTCATTGGCCATAGACTTTACCCCAATTTATCTGAAGATTTTGTTTGTGTCATTCTAAAAAGCACTATTCATATTAAAGGAGCACAGCCCAGTAGCCAAGGGTAGTTAAAAATAAATTTTATGGTCTACCCTCATTCTATGAAGTACATTAAGGGAAAGCCAACCCATGGCTGGGATTCACATATCTCCAACTCTCCTCCCCCTAGTCTTCAGTTCCCTTCCCTGGAGTTTCATATCCCAAGCTGCTGAAGCTCATTACCCTTCTGCCCGCCCTCTGCCATCCCTCCATCCACTTTTTCTGTAGGCTGAGTTGTGCTCTCTCTCAGCTTGCTTCAACCTTTTCCTCTAGGTAAGAAGAGGGTCAGGGGAACAGAGAAGAAAAGCAAGCTCCTCCTACCTGCAGAGTCCCAAGAGGAAAATTTGCCTTTCTTTTTATGCACCGAATGCTTGCGTTCTCCCTACCCCAAAATTTGTATGTTGACATCTAATCCCCGATCTGCTTCACATGGGTGAAACCCTTGGGAGATGATTAGGCGTTGGGGATGGAGCCCTCCTCAGTGGGATTTGTGCCTTTATAAGAAGGGACCAGAGAGCTGGCTTCCTGCCATGGGACAATTCAGCGTAAAGGAGCCACCGCCGCTGAGAAGAGGGCCCTCACCAGAACCTACCATGGTGGCACCCTGATCTTGGCCATCTGGCCTCCAGAACTGTGAGAAATAGATTCCTATTCAGTCTATGGTAAGCTATCACAGCAGCCCCAGCTGACTAAAGTACCCCCAGCATAGCAAAATGTACAACTATCCTGTAGATTACCTTTCATGCCTACCACCAGTGCTGAAGGATGGCTCTTTCCATAAAGAGGATGTCATACTTTGGAAATATCTGTTTTCATTTCTCCTTCTCTTTCTCTCTGTCTTCTTCATTCTTTTCCCCACAGCCAGGCAGCCCACTATTCAGCCCTCTAAGCTTTTCCTTTCCTCAAAACGAGACAAAAGCCTCTGGCAGACCACATGTGCCAGACTGGGGAAGGTGGGCCTTCAAAGTACCCTAGTGGTGTCACAATCTTCTCCTGGGAGAAATGACGTACATATTGGTGTTTTCATTTATGCCACAGTAGTGATGCGTTAGCCCACACAAGTCCTCATCTCCCTCTACAATCTTTCTATTTCTAAGGTTGGCCACAGGTGTGAGCCCCAAATACACACTTTTAGTGACAGTTATCTGCAATTTCCTCTTCTATATTTTGCAAGGTTCACTGCCCAAAAAAATGCCAGAAGGAGCCTGATCTCTTCTCTGACCTGGACCCCTTCTGAGGCCCCGGTCTGGCTGTGGGCAGATGTGGAAAGGGCTCCTCCCCATCCTGTGCCATTCACTATCATGTGTGATGCAAAGCGAATCAGACCATCCCCAGACTCTCAAAAGGCCTCCCCCAAAGTGATTTCTTCTGACTTTGCTTCTCATGTCCCTAGTCAGAGAGCTCCACTTCCAGCCAGGAGGCTGGGAGAGAAGCAGGTTTAGATGAGGGTGTTTTTCTCGTTGTCCTTACATCCTTTTCTCCAGGACAGCAGGCCCTTCCCTCCAGGAACAGCCACACCCCTGTGCTGTGTGAACAAGGAGCACCACTCCTTCCTGTCTGGTCAGTGGATTTACTGTCTCCCAGGACCTTTTGGTGAAGTCCACAGAGACCTTCTCAAAAAAACTTTTTTAAAGTACAGAATAAAATACTCAGGATCACACAAGAAAACCACTTAGTTACATGCAATTACATATTTTCAAAAAGCAAATTGGTATATAAAAAATTGTTGTATTGGATAACAAGACTCTTACAGTGGGTGAGATAGGTACTGTAATCTCAGAGTGATGAGGGTAAATGGTATTTAGTGCTATCTGTAACAACTTTAATGTGATATGAAAACAAAGGTGAGCTCTGTTATTGACAAAGTTATTCAGGTGCTGCTGGTCCTGATTTGGCTTGTTGACCACGTTTGTATCTGCACAGTAATGCGAATTCCAGTGAGAGCCTCGTGAGAACACAGGAGGAATTTTCCTCCCTCCCCATTTATACTCTGACCCCTCCTACTGTTTTTAGAGCCTCATCTGCTCCTCTCTTCTGACCCAGGTCCCAATGGCTGTAGTACAGTCCCAATCGTTTGAAGATGAGAGTTTTGAGAGTTTCTAGGTGGGTCTGAGCATGAGCGGGAGCTGTAAATTATTCTCAGTGCAGTTTCCTTTTATCCTTTCTCTTCAGAGTCACTGATCATAGAGTGTTTTGGGGTCTGGGGGAGGAATCGAATGACTTGCTGGAGTAAAGTCACACAACAGAAAATACTGTGGCCTCCCTGATAACAGACTGATGGGTGCAGCAATTGAGAGGCAGTGGCTATGCCACCCATTAAGAGAAAAGCTTTAAACAAATTAAATTTAACCGATTTTTCTTTCAGCAAAGAACAGGCACAAGTAAAATAAATTGGGCATCTCTCAGACACAGGGCAGGTTCTGAGAGCTCCACCGGGCAGCATGGGCAGTGAGCGTTTATGGGCTGCTCTCCAAGCCACACAAAGAAAGCATCTGATTGTACTAGTTTGATGTGACTATGGCCATCTTGGCCATAATTGGCATTTGTCAGTCAGGTGAATTTGGCAAGCAGCCTCAGCCTCAGCCTCCCCGGACAAAGTCACTGAGACAGTACAGGTATGTTCCTACTCACTGCAGCCCACCCTTGTCCTCTTGGAGTGTGGGGATCTTCCAGTCTTGCAGCTCTTCTACCTGTACATCCCTAATAAGCAGCACTTTGTGTAATCCTGAGTTTATTTGCCTTTTTAAAAAAGTTCAGGGCATCATCTGTCTTTGGTGGCCAGTTCTCATAGCCTGTACAGCAAGTTCTTCTGAAATATCAGGCATGGTGTGATTATCTGGCTACTGTGATTGGCTGATGCTTGGGTGTTTGCTAGAAAAGTACGTGCCTGAGTTAGTTCTGGTTTCTTACCTAAGAACCCACGGTACAGATACAGCCTCAAGCCAATGGCCTCCTGCTTACTCAATTTAACATGGCCAGGAAGTCTTAGCTGAGAGCCATGGAGGGGTAAAAGAAAACAAGAGGGGTGTGACTCTGGACTGGAAGATGGGAGTACTTAGGAAGCCTCTGGAAATGATGGGTCCATTCAGAGGGGACCTGGACTGTGTCCACAGAACAACAGGGCCTGATACAGCAGGAAGAGCTCCTTTACCTCATGGACAGTGGCTGTGCCTCCCAGTGAAGGGGTTCGAGGTCATTAATGTTTTCTTCTGTAAGTTATCGTTTTTTTCTTTCTGTAAATTATGTTAATTAGTCTGAAGTTAAATTTTCTATATTGGACATATACACAGTGGTAATAATAAAGAGATGTTAATACAGATTATGTTTCCTTGTGTGGAGGAGGTTTGAGACCGAGATTTCACTCTATAATCTAGGCTGGCCTTGAACTCAACGATGGAGCCCAGACAGGCTTAAAACTCTGTGGTTCTCCTGCCTCACCCTCCCGAGTGCTGGGATTATAGATGTGCACCCCCACCCTTGGCTTTACTTTTCAAATGCTCTATAAAATGTCTGTTTCCTCTTATCATTAAAAGACAAAATGGGGGGGACAGCATGATACCAAGGCAAAAAAGTAGATAAATGGAAAAGTTAAAAGCCTAAGTGTCCTGGTCTGTGTCTCACTTGTCTCATTTGTTCTGAGACTTTAGATAACTTACCTACCGTTAAATAGGGTGTGTTCATCAGTTAGGGATGCTAGGAGAGGACCACATGCCGTGGGGCTTACACAATAGCTTTTGTTTCATAATCGTTATGGAGTTACAGAAGGCCACTGAGTCCCACCCCTGGGCTAGGAACTTAGAACAGTACCCTTCTTGGGAAGGAGGCATACATTTCCCTGGTGATTAGAGGGCTTTGAAGCAACAATATGTTCTTCACGGCAGCTGGTTGAGGTACAGGTGTGTGTGCGCGTTGTGAGCTCCTCTGTGTAGCTCTGGAGGGGAACACCTGGCTAGATGAAGACAACCAGCCTGTTTTGCTGCCCCTGTTCCCCTCATTGGGGCATAGAACTGCCTCCCAGACCCTCCACCAGAAATTAGGATTCAGAAGTTTGTCTTCATATCTCAGCCAAATACTTTTGACACCATTTATTCATCCTGGGTTGTGGGAGAGACCCACAGGCTTGAAAATTTTTTAATCTATCCTTAGCAAACAGTCAAGCAGCAATTTAGAAACTGCAGCCCAAAGAACTGTATTACATACACAGATCATGTCTGAGAGCAGCTGAGTCAACCTTTTCCACCACCAGTCGCTTTTCTGTCCCAAAGTGTTGGGCAAGACAGACCTGATAGAGTTTGGGGGCAAGGGCAGCATAAGCACATTACTTTTTGGGTAAAAGCCTAAACACTATTGCTAACAACTCTCATAAGCAAAGGCTCATGGACTAGTGAAGATGTGCTTTAACCTACCTTTAGACAAATAGGGCTGTGCTTGCTTTGTGGAAATTCTGCTGTCATTTCTTGCTCAATCCAGAAGACTACATTGCTCTGTGTGTGTGTGTGTGTGTGTGTGTGCGCGCGCGCGCACGCGCGCACGCGTGCAGGGACACAGAGTAAAAGAAGGCAGAGTGTGAGATCAAGATAAAAATGAACATGGAATTGATAGGATCATGCATCTTCATACTGAGCCAGCCCCTGCCTAGTCTCATTAGGAGGGTCATTACCTCCTTTCACCAACTTTGCTGTGTTCCTTCACTGTTCCACAGCCTTTGACACTGGGGATACTGAGAGCGATGAATTAGTCCTTGCCTACCAGAGCTTCAGAGTCCAGAAAGAGAGCCAGTGTGCCAGCATCCTGACGGGTGCAGCTCCTCCAGGACACTGGGCTCCCAAGCACATTCCATGTTTTTTTTTTTTTTGGCGGTACTGGGGATCGAACTCAGGACCCTGCGCTTGCTAGGCAGGAGCTTATTCCACTGAGCTATATCCCCAGCCCGCACATTCCATGTTGATGTCTCAGCCCTCTCCCCGCCTACATTCCCACCAGTAGCTGTGGCCCCAAGTTACTCAAGCTCTTCTTGCCTGAGACCTTGTCTAGGCGTCATGTGATTCTCCCACTCACCAACCTTCCTGCTCCCTCAGGGCTTTTCTTCTCCCTACAGTGTTACTGTCTGAAGTGCTCTTCCTTCGCACAGCCTGGGCTCTTGGTCTTTGTCTCTGTAATGAGCTGAACTGTGCCCCACCCCCACTCCCAGCCATTTTAGGTTGAAGTCCCCATCCCGAGTACTTACTTCCACAAGTAAGAATATTTGAAGTTAGAGCCTTTGGAGATGATTGGATTAAAAGGAGGCCATTAGGGCAGCCATTAGGCTGGCTGGTGACCTTGTAAGAAGACAAGGCACAGGAATGCATGTTCTCCTAGAAAAGACCGTGTAAGGACAGGGAGCAGATGGCGATCTAGATGCCAAGAGGAGAGCCCTGTGCTGAAAACAGCTCTGCCAACACCTTGATGTTGGACTTCCAGCCTCCAGAACTGTGAGAAAATTTCTGTTGTTTAAACCATCCAGCCTGTGGCATTTTGTTATGGCACACCCAAGCATTCTACTGCAGGTTCTAACTCAGTCTTTGTAACTGTTTGAGAAGCCATCAGCCAGTAAATGCTCTTAGCTCTGCTCTGGGCCCAAATATGGGTCCAGAATTACCTGAAGTTGCTATTTTAACCTGGTGTGATTTGTGATTGGGTGAAAGAGTGTGAAAAAATAAGGAAAGAACTGAGTGATCAGCTTTGGCTGGTTGGACTCTGGAAGGTACCTTTGTTTTGTGTTGTAACACAATGGCTGAGACTGGATACTTCATAAAGAAAACAAGTTCATTTAGCTCAATGTTTTGGAAGTCAAAAGTCCAAGACCAAGTGGCCCTGGCTGTCCAGCCTCTGATGAAAGAACCCGGGCTACACTATAATGTGGAGGATGGCAACATGGTGTAAGCAAGTGCTGAGTGGGCAAGATTTTTTTTTAAATTCAAAAGTTATGTATTATCTAAGAATGAAAACCCCAAACAAAAATGAAAAAGACTACCAAGAAACAGCAAAGGAAAAATAACAGAAAATTGTACTACTGAGCTTAATAATCTAGTCATGAAATAACACTGACTGCTTTGTTTTAGCATCTTGTATAAATAAAAGAGCATAGCTATATAACATCAGGTGATTAAATTAAAATTAGAGCTGCCCCACAGTGCAATATACAAAATGAATATATGACCATGTTAAGCAAACAGACAAATTTTCTTAATTATTAAACTTCAGTTTATTGTATTATTTTGTAAAATAATTTAATAAGTTAAACTATAAAATAAAGGAAATTTTGTACTATACATACACATTACCTGTATTATATATTTTATTTATGAACGAAGCTATTTCCTCCTCACTCACTGTGGCCCAGGCCAGCCAGCCGAGGTTGGACACCTTTGTTTGGACTACTAAATGTTTGGGCCATGAGGCAAGGAAGATGGATGGTAAGACGAACCATGGAAATGTTGAGCATGAGGGCACACTGAGCAACCAGTGGGCATTCAGCCATCTCTAGGAGCCTGGCCAATCCCCTGAGGATGAGGCAGAGGTGTTCTGCACCTGTTGAGGGAAAATATGAAACACACACAGTGTGTTGTCCTGGGTTTGATTCAACACCTTTCAGATATGGCTACGGAAGCTGGAAGGAGTCAGTTCTCTCTTTGAATGGGAAAGATTCTTATGTCATCCTGCTCTTGAGGGTAATAAAGTTTCGTGAGAGCTAGAACAGTCTCCAGGCAGCATACATTCCCCCACTTTGAGGACACTGTGCTAATGTCCAGCCACCTCCCACTACACCCACCTCTCACAGGTTCCTCCTCCCTTCCATACCATAACATCAAGGACCAAGCTTCCAGTACAAGAAGCTTTGGGGTACAAATCATGTCCGCCTATAGAAGAAAGGAATGGAGACGTGTATCAGGAAATGCTACACAGAGGAGAAAGAACCACAGAGAGGCCAACATGCAGCAGGCAGGATGCCAGGCAAATACAGTAATATGTGTGTAAAGCCGTCAGGGTCAGCATCAGTGTGGTGATAATCAGCCTTCACAGAGCCCTGGCTACCAAGGCAGGAGCAGCAGGTGGACACACTGGAGAGGTAGGGGGTCTGCCTTGTTATGAGAGAGTTTACATATTATGCAATCGAGAATAAAGAAATTTTGAAGGTCTTCAGACCTCATTTAAAGTAAACTTCCAGTATGCAGATCTGGGTTTCAGGAACTATGACGGTGTGTTTGAGGAAGTCCTTCAGATGACGCAGCTCTGTGTTCACACTGCCCAGAAAGGTACACAATCCTTTTCCTGGAGGCTTGCCCAAGGCACAGGAAGTTATTCAGGTTGCCTCTTAGCTCTGCGCTCTGACCTGGAGCATGGAAATCTTATCTCCTCCTGGACTCACGTCTCTGTTTAACTGTGTCTTCACTCTCAACTCTTCCTTTGCCTGCTGGCAGTGTTGCTGCCTCATTTTGGACACACCACGCGAATGGCCTGTTCTGGGCCAACTCGTCATGCACATGTCACACCACAATCAAATAAATATTGAGGATTTTCCTCTTTTCTGTTGACTGTCAACTCTCCCAAAGCTAATTCTTTGAGCTTCCTTGTAGCAAAGAGAAATATCACCCTGACAAGTAACTGATAGTGTCTTGTCAAAAGGAGGACCTCCAGCAAGGAAGACTGCTTAGAGAATCAAGAGGCAGAAGGTTGATATTTCAATGCAGGAATCCAGTCAATTCCAGGCGGTCACCACTGCTCACCTGGACTAGGGACCTTGTCCCTGATGGGCGTTTGTTTGCTGGCCTCGTGCTCTGCTCCCCCTCCCCAAATGGCTCAGGTAGAGGATAAGTGGTGGTCAAGGTCTCCTGACGTGTGATCTACACTAGTGTGATAATGAGGGCCTCTTCATAAGACAGAAGTTTTGCAATAGTATTCAAATGAGAATCTAGTATTTATAATAAACATATTTGCAATAAAATAGAATCAGAATACTACTACATTGTAACAGTATTTGAAATATAAAAGCACTTATAATGAAATATCATTACAACTTTGTAATAGAATTTCTAATGAATTATTTATTAGAATTTAACCTTTCCTTGGACCCGGTTTACTGTTTTATAAAGGGTTGTTTTTGGCCTCTTAATCTATTACCAGTGACATCATTTTAAGTATTTTTGTCAAGTTTGGGAAATACTTTGTCACAGTGCTTTGCTTTTTTCCCTAATGAGTTACAAGATTCAAAGAAATTTTACACTGATGAGTATCTAGATATTTTTAATTCCACCTGCCATTCACACCACAGGACACATGCACAGCACTGCACATCCCTGGTCCTGCACCATAACATGTGCACACATGAAGTGAAATCAGCCCGGAGGATGGAAAGTATATTCCTGGAAATTCCCACACTGGGAAGGCATCATTGACTCAGAGGTGCCTGAGTCCCATACCTTCTCCCACCAAATGCAAAGCGAATATTCCCCAGACTCAGCTTCCCTCAGCTGTGGTCCTCACTGGCTCATGATCATTTTCATGAGGATACAGAAGTTAATGTAGGGCAAGTTGGGAAGTGAAGAGACAGCACACCTAACCAACTGCAGTTACAGCGTGTTACCTTTGGCAATTTTGCAAAGCCGCGTGACCACAGCTAGAACCTTCCGGGGAAGGGCCCCATATGAATGGCCCCGGGCAGGCTGATGATCGTTCACTTCAGAGTAAAGCCACCTCCATTTCTCTCAGCAGGAACACAGCGTATCAGAGAAGGAGGGGGACGGAGCTAGGCTATTTGTTCCCCTGGTTTCCTCCCTGCAGGAGGCCGGCTAAATCTTTCAGCTGAAGGTCACAGGTCCCATGAGGTGGCCCCCTGTCTAGAGAGGTCTCTGTGTCGGAGAGTTCTAGTAGCTGCTCCCTCCCTGTTGGCTGTTCACAGCCCTCCCACTGCACGACTCCTTGCAATTTCCCTGTGCCTTTAAATAATCTGTGCACTAAACTCTCATCACATTGCCCATGTTAACTGTCTCACCTGTTTTGATACAGGCATGTGGAAGATTTTGAAATGTTATTGAAGAATGAACGAATAATAGAAAAAGTAAGGATTTAAGCAAATGAGTCAGAGCTAAAAATCGTCCTAGGAATCAGGAGAGCCCAGCTCATTTCCCACCATCCCCAAGAAGCCCTTATGAAATTCTGACCTACAGGAGACCAGCAAAATCCTGTCCATTGGATGTGTTACAGATCTGCTGAGGTATGTGGCATTGCCACATGAACTGAGAAATGCAAGTCATAGTTCTCTTGAGGGGGTTGTGGAGGACACCGAAGGCGGCTGGTAAGTTAGTGCATTACTCAGTTTTGCTGGACAGAAGACCTGATGTACACAACTTAAGGGAGAGAAGAACAACAACAAAAATAAGGGGGGGGGGACGCGGAGGTTTATTTCAGCTCACTCTTTGAAGGGGTTCTGTCCATGGTTGTTGGCTCCAAAGCAGAAACAGTGTAAGAAAAGGGCGCAGCAGAAGAAAGCAGACAGGAGACAAAACGAGCAGGAAAGTGCCAGAGAGGAAAAGGCCAGGAACCAGAGGTAGTTCCTGAGGTCATATTTGTATGACCTATGAAGACACACCCAGAGGTGCACTTTAGTAATCCCCTGGGGCTCTGGTAAGTCAATCCACCTCGCAGACAAGATTCATCATCACAGGAAACTGTCTCAAAGTAAACACAGGGTCTGTGACCTTGAAGATGCGTCTGCTTTAATTGCTGTGGTCATGGTTATTTCCCTGCCTCTCACCAAACTCCAAAAATGACCTGTTTAAGTTTCATGTAGGAGGATGTATCTTATACCTCTTATATTGCAAATATGCTTCTTTATCTTTCTCTGGCTAATAAGCATCAAGGTTACAGTCATGAATATTCACCTTGTCCAGCTGTTCTTTAAGAGATTTTTTTAAGCCATTAACAATGTTGCTTAGTCTTTCAAGGGAAACTTTGGATTTCATTGGACTTTATGCTTTATATCACTGGCAACAAAATGTTAAACCAAAATACATTCCCAGGCTTGAAAATTTCCAGTGGAATTTAACATATCTCAAAGTGAGAACGAGAAATGGTGCTTATTTCATCAAACCAGTAACTGCTATTGCAGAAAATATGACAGTCTGATCTGCAGAAATGCTGATCTGCTATCAGATGGAGGCTGCTGTTTTAACACAGTTTACTCAGAGGAAAAATCCCTAAGTTTGCACTTCTCCCCTACTCATCAGCCCTGCTTCCTGCATCCTTCAGTTCTGACATCCAAGATTGATAATGGAGATTTCTATCATATTCATAACTGTCAACTCATCTAATTCACATGTGGGTAGGAACTTTGGCAGAGGTGAGAAATATATTGGTACTTTTGCTGATGTGCTGGGCTTGTAAAAGTGCTTCTTTGAAGGTTATGTGCTTTAAGTTCAATTTACGGTTATGAAGATAGATTTCTCTCATTCAATTATTCATTCATTTAAAGTCACTCGTGTGTTTTCTCTCATATGATTAATGGCACTACTAATGGGAAATTGAGGCTATAGGTGTAATCGAGGTCATAGGTTCCCTGGGCTACTCAGAAACCAAACTTCTGACTGTGATGTGATCAGTACCATGTACTCGCCACAGGTTTGTGCCTACCTCTAATAATGGGACTCTTGGGATCATGTGTGGTCTTTCTATGACAAGAGGAGGCAGATGCTTTTATGCACTGAAAACAATCTCCAAAGTGTACTGATCATTTTACCCCTTAACCATCACTAGATTTGGGTTCCTCAAGTAAAAAAATTTCAGGTTGTGTCTAAGAATATAATGGAAGTGAGAACTGATGACACTGATAGGAATATATTCTAGAAATATTTCCCAGGAAGATAGGCTATAAAACAATAAAGTATTTAGCTGGTTGCTTCAGAGATTCCTGCAAACTAATTTATCCAGGAAACTGCTCATGTGGGAAACAGCTTTCTTGCCAGGAGATGGATTATTCACCTGAGAAGTTTCCCTATCAGACAGCAGCTTACTCACCAAAACCATTGCCTTGCTGCGCCCACCAATCCTACACTGTTCTTTCATCAGCCGGGTCCAGTACTGATGGATTTCCGGTGTTGAAGAAACAGCCTTATGTCACCTGAGCCACCGGTGCGCCTACAGTCTTCCCGTAAATCCTCCTTCTGCGCCACACAGTTGTTTGTCAAGGTGATGTTTTTCTTTACTACAGTGAGTTTAATAAAATTAGCTTTGGGGAGTGGACACCAGAAAGATAGAAGGTAATATTCACTGAGTGAAGTATAGTTGCTTGTCCGGCGCCGCTCCCGACCCGCAGAAGACAGCACACAGACGATCAGATTCTGTAACGTGTTTCTTTATTGGACACAGCACATACCCCACAGGAGTCCACCCTCTGTGGCTCCTTCCGGGCTTCTTCTTCTTCCAGCTTCCCGTTACAGCAACTTATATAAGGGCGGTTAGCAAATCACACTACGCCACGTAGGCCTTCAGGATTGGTTTCAGGGCGCCGTAAGCAGGCACCTTTCTATATAAGGTATACACAGAGTCAGCAACAAGAACCAGAAAACAGGATATAGGCGCCATCTTGGTAACACGGTGGGAGGGGCTGTTTCCAAGGAGACTAACAGCAAGCCATCACACCGGCTCCCAACAGTTGCTCATTATGTGCCAGACTTTTACATGCTGCTATCAATCTCCGTTGCTACTCTGTAGTGAACACAATTATTATGTGTGAGTTTTCTGTGAGTCACAGTGAAAAGCAGTGGACACCTGAAGCTTTCTTTACAGGATTAAAACATGGTGCAGCTTTCAGGCCTTCAGCAAGCTGCCACTTCTTATTTCTGTGTGCAGCTGGCCACTATGCACGTAGTGGTAACGGAAGTAAGAATGGAGACTTCCTCCTTGCCATTCGGCACTTCTGCTAGAGCCGCAACCTGTTCTCAGGTTGACTTCTGTGGCCACTACTTTCATGCACACAGTTCAGCATGATCCTGTAACTCTTTGCTCAAGCCTAGAATTACAGGTTGAATTGTGTCTTCTAAAAAACGTGTGTTGAAATCCTAACTCCTGTGCTGTGGTTTGAATCATGAATGTACACTGAGGGCTGCATGGCTTCAAGGGCAAAACCTTTGGAAGGTGATCACACAGTGGAGTGCTGATCCACACATTCGTCCTCTGGTAAGTTCACGGCTGAATGGGCTGACAGGAAATGGAGTCCTGGCGGAGGAAGTAGGACACTGGGAGCTACCTTGGAAGGGTTTACCTTATTGCAGGCCCTTTCCTCACGCCCTGCTTCCAGGCTGCCATGAGGTGAGCACCTTTGCCCTACCATGTGCCTCCACTGGGATGGTCCCCCTTGTCACAGACCACAGCACAGGAGCCAGCCCATCAAGGACTGAAACTGACAGGCAAATAAAAATTTCTCAGAGGAGTAAAAACGAGGTGGAGGAGGGAAGGGAGACTAAAAATGATTAAGATATATTAGTGAGTTCCTCATTGCTAGGACAAAATACTCAACACCCTACAAGTCAAGGGGGGAAAGTTTCATTTTCGTTCACAGTTTGTAGATGTTTAAGTCCACAGTTAGCTCCAAGGCAGGGAAAAATGGCAGAGGGGTATAGCAGAGGAGAAACAGTCCATGGCATGCAGAAAGGAAGCAGAAAACTGCTAGCCTCCCTTTCCCTTGGTGTTCCATCCGTGATATAGCCTATTGGTTGGTGCCAGACACACCCAGGGTGAGGCTTCTCATTATCCCCACCTGGAACTATGCTAAACCAATCTGTGAACTAATCCAGTCATCACATATCCTGACACCAGTATCACCCGCCCTTACTTCTATCACCCATGATCCAGTCACGTCCCAAAGGTACCACCTATGAGTGCTTGAGTATATATATATATATATATATATATATATATATATATATAATACATATATGACATATATAACCCTAAAATGAATCTAGTTAGCATATATTACAAATATATGCAAAAATGTCCCCAATCAAAATAAATAAAGATGTTTTTCCTCATTTAAATTGCTTCTCTGAGGAATTTTGTCACAGTGACAAAAAGCTGGCCAACACGTCCCAGAACCTGAGAATGTAACTTTATTTGGCAAGAAGTCTTTACAGAAATAGTGCATTTGAAGAGTTGAGTCTTAATGACTGATGTCTTTATGAAAGGAAGAAATTTGAGTATGGGGCCAGATACACGCAGAACAGAGATAAGAAGAAGAAGACACATAGAGAGAAGACAGCCATGTGGCTGATGAAATTTACATAAAACTCCAGAACATCAAGGCTTGGGACAAACACCAGAAGTCAAAAGAGGCGAGGAAAGATTCTTCCCTAGAGCCATCAGAGAGAGCATGACCCCACTGACACCTTGCTGTCAGACTTCTGGCCTCTTGAATATGCGATAGCAAGCATCTGTAGTGTAAAGCTTTCTGGGTTTTAGCACTTTTTTTTTAAAGACAAAAGAATAGAGACGTATAAACCAGAATAACACAAAAGCAATACAGGAAATACAAAATTATAGAGAAGATAGTAGGGAATTAGCACTGGATGACGTATTACATAATGTTATCTTTGCATCTGTTTACACAAAAACAATAAAGGAAATACCAAATTACAGAGAAGATAGGGAATTAGCACTGGATGCTGTATTACATAATGTTATCTTCACATTTGTTCCTCAGTTATGCAAATGATGGCTCATTCGATTAATCAATTTTCTCCACCCTCATCTCCATTGTTCTACCACCCAATCAGTGGTCTTCCTCTGATAACTGTGCTTTTGGGTTTATTTACTCCCTCGGGCTCTCACTTTGGGAAGAGACATGGCTGCTTCAAATTATGCTGTAACAAATATGGGTGTACACAAACTGCTATGGCAGGAGGTGGAAAAGCACCCATGCTCAAAGACAGTAGATAGGCAGGGAACCAGGTTCTCTATGGTCAAGCCCCCATTGACAAACCCTCAAGGCCATTGGGGGACCAGTCGAATCTGTGGGGTTACCCAGCAAACCGCCAGGCTTTGCCCCAATACAGCACATCTGGAGGCCTGGTCGAGTCCTCAGGGTCGCCCCAGCAGACTACCAGTCTCCACCCCAGCAAGGTGCTCTTGGGGGCCTGGTAGAGTCCACGGAGTGGCACTTTCTAATAGTAACCCTAAGACACTAATATACCAAACATAAATTTTAAGGAAAAATGATTACATGAAGCATTTTATTATTATATGTGTAATTCATTTTAATCTGGTACTCAATATGGTTTGATACAATATTACTAGATGAAAATGAGATGCTAAGTTTTTAGTTACCCAGATGGACTTTTCACGTTCTTATGTAAATCATTTCCTTTTATAATTAACTTTGGAATAAATAATATGTTCCTAAAATACTGCTCTGATGGATTGCAGAGAGACCTGGATCTACTCTGGAGAGGGTGTTTTGCCTTTGTTGAAGTTGAGACCATTGCCCTTTTCTACAGATAGGGAGAAAATTTCAAAATGTTAACTTATTGAAGGTCATATCACTGATAAATATTGAGGTCATTCATAAAACTAACTGCTTAGTTAGTTAAAGTTCACCTTTAAGTCCTTAATTCCATTATTACAGGAACTGGCTATAAGAGCCCACTTATGTTAAAGAATTATCATAAGACCAATTCCAAAGACCATGAATGAGAAGAGGCTGCTTTGGAAAATTGAGACACTAGTGGCCAAAATACTTTCTTCAACTTTTCAAGGAATTCTATGTATACATTTAATACAAAAAAGGGTTCAATTCAAATATAGGGATCTCTACTTGGTATCAGAATTTATTTGTAGATAATGATTTCAATCTTTATACCAACAAAAAATCTATTGATATATATTAGGATTATAAAATGTTCATATTAAAACAACACAAATTATACCTTACTGGCATACAAGGATTGTTTAGAATTCTCCACTCTTCCTTCATTTACTTCTAGAGATGATTTGTAAGATGTTAAGTAATGAACTTCCTCTTGAACCTTTCTTAACCTCAGTGATTCGTAAACTTTGACGTGGAGTAGGTTTATTATGCAAGCTTGTACATAGCACACCAGTGTTCTGTACTTTGTGAGTCATTTAAGAGATTTTCAAAGATCACTTAAATTACACATAATATTCACTTTTGTGCTAACCCCTGATTTAACATGCAATTGCATAGTGGATTCAGTGATTCAGCTCCAAATTTTAGGCTGCATTTCTACTATACAGAATTAGAAGGGCAACATGATTGTAAAAAGCTCCAGACTAAATTATATAAGGTTGATCGGATGGGAAGATGGCGACCAGGTGAGCAGCAAGGGAGCGATCCTCCTTAATAAACACCACCAGCTCGAGACAGACTTGGCGAGCGTGAATGCCGGGACCTCGGCTGGGAAGTTCAAACTGGGCGTATTTCTCTGAGATGCCGGGGGAGATGTGGTAGGGCGGACCAGGCTGCCGTGGCGAGACGTGGGAAAGCCCCAGACGCT
>PVLD010024320.1:0-25685 GCA_004027595.1 Dinomys branickii
ACTAAATTTGCATGTCTGTATATGGGTCCATACATCTACAATTCGAAGATATCAATGGATAAAGCAACAACAACTGTTGAGACCATATCACCTTGTCTATAGATTAGTTGTGATTGTACTATTTTCTATGATAATGGGTGTCTGTTTGTCAATAGGTTTTTGTACTTTTATGTTTCTAAAATTAAAAAAAAAAAAAAAAGGAAAGAGAAAAAATTGTGAGGATGAGGGTTATTGCTGAAACAGTAACAATATATAATAATTCTTATAACATCATGTATGAATGTGATAATTAGCAATGACAGTTAGGGGCTGGGGATATAGCTCAGTGGAATAAGCACCTGCCTAGCAAGCGCAGGGTCCTGAGTTCGATCCCTAGTACCGCCAAAAAAAAAAAAAAAAAATGACAGTTATTTTTACTTAATCCTTTAAAAAGTGAAATGAATAAATGGAGGGAAGGGAAGAGTGAGAAAGGAAAAAGGATTAAAAGAAGAAATTAAGGTGCGTTCCATACACATACCAACTCCACACACAAGAAATGTAAACATTTTGTTTTGCACACATGTACTAATAAAAAAGAATAAAGTGCATCGATAACAATGATTATAACACTGAAATACATTTAAAATTATGAGATTGTCTCTTAACATTCTTAGATATCCCAATCCAAGCATATCCAGTTTAAGTCCCTGCTACTTCTATTAGGGCCTGACGTGACAGAGAGGTGATAATTCCAGTATCAACAACAGTAATAGTGTCAGTGTTCTCTCTGTGCATAGTGAGATCGGTATCACTATAGTCATGGCAATTCCAAGTGCAGATAATTACTTCTATTTTAGAGAATATGAAAATGTGGCTTAGAAAGGTTGGCAACTTACCTAATGTCTAAACCTTGACTATTTTTATAAAAAATGATGACAGAAGCAATCTGTATTAGTGTTGTTATGAGAACTATATGTGACTAACCATGCTAGGCCTATAGTTAGTGCCTACTGTAGACTACTTGATCTATAATTACTGTTGTTACCACACTGCAAGAAAGAAATTTTTATAAGCAGTCAATGTATACCCCTATTATCTTTATGTCTTTTCGGGGATTTAAAATTACAGAAGACAGAGAAGTGAAGAATTTATAAATGCACAGGACAAAGCCCTTGCCTGAGGCTAGGATACTTCTGCATTTTCATTCAAGTGAACTGGACCCATAACAACCTCTCCGAAACTCAGGTTTCTATTTTGTATACTAATAACATGAGCACATTCATTACAGTACTATTTTGAAGACTGAATGAAGAAAGTAATGTGAAAGTGTTGTAAACATTAACCATGGTAGCGGGCCAGACTTTCTGTGATGCCACTGAGGAAGCTGCATTTCTCGAAAGATTCATAGATGATTAATATTCAGCCACCATTAGGAAATAGTAGTTTGAAGAGAATCTGATGTGAACCACTCAGTCTTCCTAGGTTTTGATTTATACAGCATTTCTATGATTGGTTGGGGAAAGACATACACTAACCATTGTTTTAGGCTGTTCCCTCCTTATGGAGGTGTCAAGCTTTGGGTAGCTAGGTTATTACAGCCTACAAGGCAAGACAGATCCCCTTCCTCCACAGCCCCAGGGCAAGGTGCCCAGCCTAGCTGCTCTCTACAGGAGAAGTGGTGAGAACTGGTCTGGTGGCCACGTCTGAGAACTGTGTGCACTGGAGAATTATGTGCTAGGAGTCGAGGTGCTGGGAAGTCATGCAGAGACCAGCAGGGTAGCGGGAGGACAGAAAGCTGCTCAGTACGTCTTCCTTACACAGTCTTTAGAAAATTACTGATTTCCTTAAATGCTAAATGTGGAAAAGGTCAATCAGGCGAGCCCTCTTACCCGGGCTCGACACGTGTAGCAGGGCCGAGACTTTACACACAGATAGGTAAAGCTCTCTGTTCTCTTTCTGTCCTGTAAGTGATTTAAACATCCTTGAGTCTTACCATTCTGGCAGGTATAAAGAGACACTAAGATTCTCACAGTTTTTCTTATTTAAAACCTTTGTTCCTGTTCTTCAAAACATTTCAAAAGGGTCCTGAGAAAATACACAACCTGTTCAAATCCCGGGTGCCACTTTCTTTCGCTGTCCTTCCTTTATCAGTGCAGCCATTCCCATGAGGCTGGAGAAAAGCCCTCTTCTTGGGGCTGTGCTGTTTTCCATACGGTTTGAGTGTGTTTCCTCTACAAGTTCATGAGTTGGCAGCTTGGGCCTCAGTGTGGCTCTGACATGAGAGGTGACAGAACCTTCGATCCGTGGGGCCTGGCTGGAGGTCACTGGGGTGCTGCCCTTGAAGGGATTAGTCCTGCTCTCACGAGAGCCCTGCTCCCTTAAGAGTGAACTATAAAGGGCAAGAACGGCCTTTCCTCACACTCTCATTTCCTGTATCATCAACTGATCCTCCCCTCTGCATGATGACCCACTTTGTGATGTCTTGTTATGAGGTGCTTACTAGAGCCAAGTCACTGTCAGTTCTGTGCAGCTGAACCTCTGAAGCTGTAAGTTATATAAACCTCTTTTTTATATGATACTCAGCCTTGGGTGCTTTGTTAGAGTGAGGCAGAAATTGAGTACTACAGACTATCTTGTGTGATTATGTTCATGCCACAGTCATTTGATAAGATGGATCTATTCTGTGGGTATCTGGCATTGTTGCCTACAGAGCCTTTTTGGTCTGATTTGTGTTTTGTGTGTTTGACGTTAGCAGTTTCTATTGATGTAAGTGTGTGCTGGGCAGAACCATGCTGTTCCTATCTTTTCTCCCTGGTTCTCTGAACTCTACTCTGGACTTTCACAGATGCTGCAGCTCTAAGGCCCAGGTTCTTCTTCCATTTGACTCCCCGCTTTGGACTCCCTTGGCCACAGCCTCAGCACACGGTTTTCCACCGTCTGAGAAGATGGCCCACAGCAACTCTGCCCTTCAGCACAGCCATCTTCATTGTCCTCACTGAGATCCTACAAGATTGGGGAATGTCTTACAAGATCCAGGACAGAATATTAGAGTAGATTTGCTTCACTGCCATTTTCATCTGCTCGGGCTGCTCCTGTTTGCATGGAGCACACTCAAAGGTACACTGCCCGGCCCTCCTTATGCACTGAGAGATCCCACGGCCATTTCTGAGCCATGCTCTGCTGAACGTGGGACTTCCCTGAGCATCTTGAAAATTGTTGTGAAATACAGCTTGAGAAGAAATAAGGGTGTTCTCTGAAGTGGAGCTCTACCAGAGGTTTTTCACCTTTTTGCACTTGTTTGATCCCAGATGCAGACTTTGATGTCTGACCTGGGGCTCCGCTCCTGAGTCAGCTACCTTCCCTCTACCAAGAGGATGTGACTTTGCCTCTTCCTGTCCTATAAAACTCCTGATTATTGGTCTCCTCCAAAAGTAGTTTTGCCCTCATTCTAACTTGGAGTCATCAAGGGTTATAGAAGAATATGATGTATTTACCAGTTTAACCTAATGTAAAAGGCTTTTCTTTTACATTGAATTTCATACTGTACTCTAGAGGAGGTCTTGGACATGTCAAAAATAAATTGTCGCATCACATCTTCAGGTTATTCCTCAAAAATAAGACTGTAGTGTCCTGTTAAAGATCAGTCTCACAGGTTAGACCAGAGTTGATGCCTGGAACCAAACTTGAACAATATAAGATACAGTAATCTGGAATACATAAATGCTAGCATTGGGTGATTAGTATTCATTATAAGGTACTTTCCTTACCTCTACTTTCATGCTAAAACTGTGAAGAAGATTGATGATCTAATAGGCCATTCAACAAATGGTCATTACTCTGTATTTCCTCTAAGTCCTGGGCATACATGTGTCAATGACAAATTGTTATATCTTGTGTTAATATTAATGAAAAATTTGATACTTAGTAAAGGCTAATATATGTTAGTAGCTATGAAGAAGATCTTCACACTCAGAACACTGAGCTTCAAGTCCCAGCATTGCCACTGTAAGGTCTATGATCCTGGGCATGTTGATGATGTCTCTAGGGTTATCCTTGCAGATTGCTGATAGTGTTTACCATTTGGAAGAACGGAATAAAAACTATAAGAGATGAAGTACGTAAAGAGTCTGCTTCAGCATAAGGCCTCTGTGGACGGAGGACTATGTTAGCTAATTGTTTGTCAAATACAATTTGCAGCAATTAATTCAGATGGCATTATCAGCATTACCATGTAAATCAGTCACAAGAAATTAAAGTGGTGGAACATCTTGGTCACATTCACTTCTGGTAATGGTCACAAGCTAAGCTCTGGAAGCTAAGAAGATATTTCATAAAAAGAAAAATACATTTGACCTGGAGCTGTGGCTTCTTGTGGTATCTCCTGAAATATCTCCCTACTTAATAAACAGTGCCTCCCTCCACATGGATCTGACCTTATCTTCTACTTTATAAACAGAATCCACAGATGAACCTGTGTGAGAAATCTGAACCTAGCTACGAGAGAAAATAATGGCAGGCATAAAAGTAAATGAAGTCACAAATAATTTGCCAGCTTACTTGACAATAGATGTGAAGTCAAGTTTAATCTACCCCTTAATCTAAAGGCAAATTAGTAAAGGACAGTTTTACCCCACAGCTTTGACGCAGAGCAGTATTTGTGCATCAGTGCAGGGTGCATTTTGCCAGTCTATTTCCACAGTTAATAACCTTCATTCTTATAGACTTGGCCTGAAAAATATTTTAAAGCAGAATTTAGTAAAAGGAAGATTGGTTCCATTTTTAGAGTGAAACTTGAGAATCATTTCTCTGTGCTTTTCCAAGTGTCTGTAATTAGCGCCTTTGTATTGCATATTTGTATCTTCCATATCCCCTTCCTTATGCTCTTCTCTGCTGTGTTTATATTTATATAACAGGTGCACACTGAGCATAAAATAGGGTGAAAAACGCAGTAATAAACAGCAATTTCTTGGCTCACTACCTCCATCAAGGTTACTAGAAATGCAGCATGCCCTTCCCACTTTTGAATTATAGAACAGTTTGCTACTCCAAAGCAGCACGTTGGCATGAATATACAGGATACGATGTCCATGAGCATGTGATCACATGTGAGCATACACATACCTGAACTTACACAGCCAGAGCCACAGATATGGACATTTGCATGAAACAGTGTTTATTATCATCATGCAATGACTTTTTGAGGAATGAATGTATTAAGGAGTGTGGTATACAGTAATGAACTATTTGAAACAGAGGCTTGAATTCTTCCTTCATGGTGGTATCATAGCCAAAATCACTAATTTTTAGCTTATTGCTAAATGTTTGGGCTACTTTTTAAGTATAGAAATCTTCTGTTTTGAAGTTCCTTTGCAGAACTTTTGCTGTCGTTCAGTTCTACTTTAACTGTCCCATTGTCACTTAACACAGCCCCTGCATTATAAATATGCTGCAAATTTCCATCTTCTGAGTCTCGATGGCCCTTTCATCACAGTACTGTCGTGCTCTTTCTGGTGGGCAGGAAGCACATTCATCCTGGCTAGGCCCTGCTGGATCACGTGGCCATGCACATCCCGCCACTCCTAAGTTATGGGGAGGAAAGTGGCCTCGAGCACATACACTACTACACATTTGTTTACTTACTTAACCAGTCAGACTGTCTTTTTTTGTATTTCCCCGGGTTTCTTCTACCTTCCTCTCTGCCTCTCATTTTGTCGCCATTCTTGACCTCACACTATTTTTCAGAACTTGCTTGCTTTATTTTAGAGAAGAATGTCCTGACAATGTCACCTAAGTGTACTGTTTACATAAAAAGTGTCTTTTAAGTGTATCAATAATTGATCATATTTTAAAAATGAATAAGAAAAGATCTCCCAGGGCTGATCTGATTAAAGTCCTTTGCAGTTACAATGTTTCATTGTAGAAGGAAAAAATAAATGAAAAATTAACCTCTGTTGTTTGAACATGTACTTTCTTAAACGTAAACACACACTTTAGAAATTTTAGTCTCCCAAAGGCATAAAATGCTGTCCAAACTGAATTTATATAATAATCTCTATATCTTAAAGATTGAGGTAGCCACTTCATGTAGGTAAAATGAACAAAAGAATTATTATTTCTCAATGGTCTAAGAGATTTATACAACTTTGGGAAGACATTTATATTTTTGTATTCTCAAGAGGGTGATGATCAGTTTTATTTTGGATTTGATGCTTAAAGGTTAAATAACAAAGTTAAATTAACACATTTTTACCGTACTTCCTGGCTGGCACCTTAGAACACATGACTCTATTTGTGGAATATTGTAAAGGATGATACTCCTTTTTTTGCAAGCCTACCATGCATTTATAGCATTACCTCTAATAAGCAGAAAATTCTTCCCCGTCACTTACACCGGATGAATACTGGCATCTTAAGATCATCAAATATTCTCAGGTTTGCTGGGATGTACTGAGACCTTTCCCCGCAAACCCCTCAGTACTCTCAGGTTCTTTTTCACAGTCTTTTCCTGTTCACTTCCCTTGCTGTACTATTCTGACCATAAGCCAGCATTTGGTAAATATGTCATGCAAATTCCCATCAAGTACAGCCCTCAGACTCCTAGGGCACAGCACATTGTTCGTGTCTCTCAGCCCTTCACATGCTCCTTGCCACAGTATAAGGGTGCCCTTCTCCAGGCAGAGCCTTGGCAAACTCTCCCTGTGAGCTTTGCTGCATCATTCCAACATAATTCAGCTGGCCGGGATAGCTTGATGAAGTTTGCATGAATACTGGACTCAGTGCTTCTGACGTTTCCAGGAGAGCACTCTTCAGACCGTGAACACCCTCAGATGAGGACTCAGCAGTGCATATCAACACTTCAACTACTACTACAAAGACACCAGAGCTCCGATGTTAAGTACAGTGAATTGTGAATGGACGGAAAAGCTGGCAGCACATGTGTGTCTTTTACATGTGAAACAAATGTAAAAATCTATGAATATGAAAATATGTGAGAAAGTTTATTATTATATAAGATATAAAACTACATAAAGATACTATACTTTATGTCGAGGAGTTAGCTTTAGTCAAAAGATATTTTTAAGAGAAAGTTGGGGTTCTTGTTTGCTGTGATAGTAACTTTCACCCCATTTTTGCGGCGGCTCTTTTCTCAGTAGAGATCACGCAGTTCTCTAACAAGTGACAAAGGTGACCGTTATCTCTTTCCCCTTCTAGTCTTTGACATTTCTGAAAGTCTTTCCAGCATGGACATTCTTGTAGCAATAATATCTTCTCTACGACAGTAAAATCATCCTTTTCCGTATTTTATAACCGGAGCCTATGTGATAGGATAAAATTGGCGTGCTCTTGGTAATGCGATTGTTTGACATCTTACCTGAAAGTTTTAAAGATGAAAAAATACATAAGCATAAAAGTGTTCATGAGATTCTATAAGCCACAGTTTAAATTTTCAATTACTTGCATTATTTGACATAAAATAATGCTCATTTACCGTAGTCACTTTGATGGTTTATATCTGTCAAATCATTCTTTAAAAATGTAATGTATACAGTTAAGATTTTAGGAAATGGGGTGAACAAGGAGCTAATTTACTTTGTTGTGTGATAACTAGTAATTGTATCTACTGTCTTCTTGCTTAAGATTTAAGAGGGACCAAGTGCGATGGGATGGTCTGTTCCAGTGCGGTATGGTACGGTAAGGCCGCGATAAAGCAGAGGCAGATGCTGTGGGAACAAAGCTGGAAAGCAAGGAAGTGTTACATGAAGTGAAACCGAAGCACAAAAGGAGCGGAATCGGAAGGGGGTATCAGGAAATAAAAACTGTTCCTCTTAAAGGGCATAGGTAGTGTTTGGGATGACTGAGAATCTGGGCGAAAGGGTCACATTTTAGAAACTGAAGATCTGTTGTGTTTTATCAAAGAGTTGATGGAGGTTTGGCGAGTGACAAAAGACCGGAGATTCAATTAGATTAGAAAGCCCAAATCCCGACAAGGCTCTGACACTCCTGCGTAAGGGGCTGCGCATGAGGGCGCGGACCCCGCTTCTCGGCAGGAGGAGGCAGCTGTGGCTGTGGCGTAGCTGTGAGACGCTGAAATAATGGCTGATGCAGTATTTTCTGAACTGAGTAGAAGAAGTTGATTATTGATTTTCAATGAAAAGAAAATCAAACTTAGTTTAAAATTGAATGTATTTGCTTTATTTCTTAACTATAGAAAACACATGAAATCTCTTTTTTCTCTCTCTCTGTCATTCGTATATATATTTATTTATACTCGTTTTGTTTGGTATTGGGACCTCAACTTAGAGCCTTTGCGCTGGCTTAGATCTCCGGCCGTTGTGTTTATTTTTGATACAGGATCTTTCTGAGGAGCTAGGTTGTCCAGTCCTGGCTCAAACTTCCCTCCTGCTTTAGCCTCCTAGAGTACTGGAATAATTTTTAGAAGTCATTCGTTTTGGCTTCTCTTAACAATTGCTCTTCATGGGGCTGGGGATATAGCTCAGTGGAATAAGCGCTTGCCTAGCAAGCACAGGGTCCTGAGTTCGATCCCCAGCACTGCAAAAAAAAAAAAAAAAAAAAAAAACAATTGCTCTTCATTCCTCCTGATTCTGCCTCTTAGAAACTAAGGACCAGGAACTGAGATGCCTCCAGGGTTCAGCTCTAAGGAAATTGGGGCCTGGTGATAGAGATACCAGCGAGCTGGAAAGAAGGAGGTGGCGAAGACCTAAAGAGAAGGAAATCAGCTTGCAGATGTTCCGGTGCATGCTGGGTTGCTGCACAAGAGCTAAACTCAAAGTAGGGCCTGCATATCTCTGCAGGGGGCACATTTCAATTCTAATTTTATAGTATTATTAAGGATTTTTTTCACTACATTGGTCGTTTTTATTGACAGTACAAACAATGGTAGATAAAACTCAACAGTTTGAGCAGAGACCACTTTCTTTTTCACTTATAATAAATACCTACATTTTTAAAAATACTGTTTCACCAAACAATGTTATTAATAAATCATAAAATTAGTAATTTTATTGAATGTTCACCCTTGGGTAGGTCATCTTAGTCATATTGTGACACAATGAAAGCTACACAAATAACTTATGTAGCATGTAGATTGTCACCAGGAAATAAAGCAGTGGGAGAAAAAAACCATGTGATTGTCTCAGTTGCAAGTTGAACTAGGCATTTTTTTCATGGAGTATCATTATGTAAAAGAAGAGTGGCAAATTATGCTTACTTAGATTTGGATACTTAGTGAACATGTCAGTGTATAGATTTTCTTTCAGTAATACTAACCAAGTTTTCTGGTAAAAACCCGAAAGTTAAAAAACCAGTGTCAGCCACACTACACCTGATATCTAGTAGGGAATTCCCTGATGTAATTAGAATGCATTTTTTAAACTATGACTTCTTGATTCAGTATAATTGGGCGTCAAAATTTGATAGATCTGTATAATTCAGGAAATTAGTATGTTCCAAATAACCTGTGCTTGATAATGCATAGATATGCAGACAGACATTGTGAGATGAAAGGAACATGCTCAAAACTAAAGAGCAACTGGGGTGAGTGAAAAGAGAAAGGAAAGGAAGGGAAATTATGTATGTGTGTATATACAGGGCAGCTAACATAGTTGTGCTACTGACTTCTATCACTTTACTGAAAGGAATAGTTAATATTTAATTATTTGACCAGTCTTGCATGTCTATATTTGTTCTCCTGAGAAACCACTTTGAAAATATCAATATATAATACAACTATTATTAATTTCCTACTACTTTGTCTGTAACTCTGTAGTGCTTGTATTGGTCTTATGATATTTTATAAATGGATGTCTGTCTGTTAATATTTTCCTTCTTTTATCTTTAAAATAAATTTTTAAAAAGATCTATTCAAAGTTAAGGACAAGCCAGTGGGTTTTAACATTTTAGATTTCTGTGTTCTGTGTCAGAGAGTTCAGTGTTCTCTGTTAATAAGAAGCATAGGTTTGATGGGTTAAGAAACAAGTATTTATTTTCTCACAGCTTTGGTGACTGGAGTTTGGAGATCAAGGCGCTAGCATGTTTGATAGTGTGGGATAGTTTGATGTGCTGGGAAGAAGCTGCTGCCCTTGTCTTGTATATAGTGAGATTCCCTTTGTGCCTTCCCTTGGCCTTTTCTCTGTACACGCTCATCCCTGGTGTCCCTCTTTGTCTAGTAAGGGTACCTATCCTACTGAATTAAGGCCTTACCATTAAGCAGAAAGAAAAAATATGAAATAAAAATCCAGAGAGATTACTGCAATTAAAAACCAGGAAGAGGGGAATGAGCTTGCAAAGAAGAATGGCAAGGAAGGTCTACATTTTTATATACTGTCTTGAGCTGTAGGTGCACAGAAATAAGCAACCATGGCTCATGTCTTTACTTAGCTTGTAGTCCAAGAAAAAAAGGTGTAAAAAATATTTTTTTATGAAAAAACAAGGAAACTAGTTTGAAGGGGCAAATACTTACTGATTACTGCAGAAAATTCAATTAGATAAAGACACAAAAAGTGTTTCCTGTAGTATCAGACATTGGTTATGGCCAGCTTGGAAGCAGAATCCGGGGACTGCAGTGAGGAGGAGTGAGTACAGGATGTCGGCACTTCTGCCTTTTTGCTTCAAGAGCGGACCATCTTCCAGCCTTCCTCTCTGGTGAGCAAGGGAAGACAGTAAAGCAGAAGTGAGTGGGGGAGGTGATGCTGCTGGGGTTTTCAGCTTCATTGCTACTTTTTGTTGGCCATGACTCTAAAGTTCATATTAATGACAAATAACTACAAATTGTACTTTGACATTAGCTGGCACCCCACCTGAATACTTTGTATGGTATAGACAGACAGCAAAGGTCTCTCACTCAACTGTCCCATACATGTGTCCTTTACACAAATGTAGTCGTCTGTGCTTCCCGAGAGCCTGGGAATGCGCAGTGCTTCGGGCAACAGCATAAATCACTGCTCACCAGTTCCAGTCCTAGTGCACATGGCCTCAGAACGAGTTTGCATCCACTCTGTTAAGTAGATGCTGCTGTGTCTCCTGAGTCTATCAGAACATGAGTATTTTCCCTGTGACAGCACTTCAAATATTTAATGACAATCACTGCTTGTTCTCTGAGTATTTCTCCCTCACTGTAAATATCACCATTTTTTTTTCCAAGAAATTCTCACATGGCAAGTTTTTCATTACTTCATTCCTCCAGGTAACTTCCCTCAGGACATATCCTGTTGTATTAATATCACCGTAAAGATTGCCTCTGGAGCGCATACTGTGTTTTCAGGTGTGTTTGCAATGGTGTATGTACTTTGGGACTGCTTGGCTTCTTGGCATAGACACTTACCTTGCTTCTAATAAGCTTAAAAAGACATATCATTATACTTGTATTTGCCTGTCATGGCATAGATAATGCTCAGTTTGAAAATGCATGTACTAGAATGGGCTACTTACACATTTTTTGTATGTGTTTATTGTGTATGTGTATAAACACAGAAACATTACTTTTATAAAATAATTTAAATACAGATTTTATGAGATATGAAATAGTCACAGCAGTTTTTCAAATGAGACCACTCCTAATAACTCTGGGAACAATATTCCATGAAGGAAGACTCCTCTGGAGTTGCCTTAGCTTAGCACCATTGTCTTTCCATTGGAGAATTATTCCTCTCCCTGCAGACCCTCCCTGTTCCGACTTCTACTGCGTTGCTGTCATACCTGTCCTTCTCAGTCCACATTGAACCACCTCTCTGAGCATCTCCATGCATGGCCTTTGTCCCTGCTGGTGTTTCCCTTCACACGTCAGTCACACAGGATGAGTAGGTCTCGTTCCTCTAGCTGTGACTTTTCACAGATACAGCAAGGAGATTTGGGGATGTTGAGAAGGGGATAATAGTCTGGATCAAGGATGGAGCAGCATTACTATCCCTACCCTAAAGAATACCGCTTCAAATAGTACCTCTCTCAGAAGCCCTCTGTCTCCTAGCATTAGGTCCCATACCATGTTGTGCATGGATAAACTGTCCCGGATAGCTATCATCTGGCCAGCTTTGGCATTACGGAGATACACTGTAACATGGTACCAGCTGTTAAATTCACAACCACACGCTGGGCTGTATTTTCATCCTTTATAAGTATTTCTTGGCCCATGATTATAGACATTATATTCCATTTCTGATAGTAAACACTACTACATGGCATGTTATAAATGAATAAAACGATGACATACACTATTAGAATAAAAATTAAGCCTAACATTTAACAACAGTAGACTGGGATGATGACATTTCACAACTATTAAAATTAAAGTCAATATTAACAACACGATCAAGCATGGACTAATATGATAAGGTTTAATCCATATATGATCTTACAAGATGATAAATTAATCTGATGCTGGGAAAATAAGAGGGAGGTGGAGGGCAGGAACAAAAAGATTGAAGTGTGTCAGTACACGGACATTTCCCTACATTCATGGGTCATTGTGTACTGCAAACATGTACCAACAAAAGTAAAAAATAGTAAGTATGAACACAGTTTATGCAGCAGACAAAACAAATACAGAAATAGAAAAATGTAAGTGCCAGAGTATAATGGAATTATGATTATTTTTCTAATTTTAAAAAGTCTGTCTTATTTTTATAGCATCTTTTTAAGTTTGTATTAAATATATGTAAAGTAAGTGAGATGCTCTTCACTGCTGTTGGTGATGTAGGGTATTTTATACCTTTGGGCCTTATTACATTTTTCACAGTGTATGTGTATTATAGGTGATCAGTAATGAAATGGAAACGTAAGTGCCCACGTGAAATACAGAGAAGTAGCAAGGGAAAAAGCGTTTTGTCAAAGAACCTCAATAAACCAAAGCCAAACTTACTTCATTGAATTCAGAGGTGCTGGTGAATAGGTGAAGCCAGGTCCTGTGCTTTTTGTATCTGAATCCCTCTGGTCCCCCAACCTGTGTCCTAGCCGTGATTTAGTATTTTCATTGTTAAATTTTTTATTAGTACATGTTTACACTAAAGAGTTGTTTGCAGACCAAGACTGCAGAGTTACCTGAACCACAGGAGGGACCAAGAGGGGGAAAGAATGAGTGGTCTTACTGATTTTGCTTTTTGACTCTTTCCCTTGGTGAAGTGACCAGGTGAGTACAGGCAGACGTCCCCGTGCCTGCAGTCATCAGTTGAGTGCTGCCAGAGTTTCCAGAGATGCACGGTGCAACTGCACCATGCTTGTGATTCCTTTGTCACCTAAGCCAGGTTGTGTAGTACTTGGATCTGAGTAGTGGCTACGATGTTAGAAAATTCAGTTCTGGGAGAAATTTCTTTGTTTTTCCTTGCATCTTCTTCATCCCTCTACACCAGTTCTCTCCCCTATGAATTCCACATGAATTTGAATGCAGTAAAAACACAGTGGTAATTAGCCTGAAAGGAGCAAAGGTCAAATCAAAAGCTCTTATTCTGGTGGGAGTTTATTATTTGTTTACCTTTGGACCGTGGCCTCTTGTGGGGAGAGAGAGAGAGAGTCATAGCTTCTGGGTCCCAATGTGATGCTTTGACCTAATTAGTTTATTTTCACTGCTATGTAAAAAAAATCTTAGGGAAAAAAATAGACCTTTCCAGGTGTGAGCTATTACCCTGAACAGCATTCCCACCCGCACTGCTCTGTGATCGTTGCCCATTAGGAGGTGTCAGAGGACGCTTTGTCTTCCAGCGGAGGCACACAGGGCTGGTGGGCTTTGTAGAGGAATGTGATGTATTTGCATGGTAGAAAAGTACTTGCATCTAATTTATAGTGGTAAAATATGACTAATATATCTTGAATTTTTAAAAATTAGCCTATGGAGTAGTAAAAAGTAAATTTTATACTAGCTCTTCCCCATTTTTTTCTAGTCACATTATGTTTTAGGATGCCAGTATATCAGTGGGCATGGTGGCACACCTGTAGTCTTAATGCTCAGGATGCTGAGGTAGAAAAATCAGAAGTTCAGGCCAGCAGAGATTACATAGCGGGACCCTGTCCGAAAAAATGAAAGGAAAGGAGGAAAGAGAGAGAGAGGAAAAGCATTTTATTAGTAGTATAAAGCGCAATGTAATGATGATTATAACAAATATGACTATTCTAAAGTTAAAATACAATTTGGAGTCCATCAGAACCTACATTTTACATAAATAATATTAAGGAAAAAATAAATGATTTTGGGATCCAAACAACTGAACTGCATCATGATTCCTTCTGACACGTATAAGAAATTATTACATGTGAAGCCAGGGTAGTGTAGCCCATCCCTCCCCCCGCCCCTCCACACTGTTCCCTCCCCGCGCGTCACCCCAGCAGCATGCAGGCCACGATGTTTGCTGCCCCCTCAGCAGGGTGCGCTGTTGAGGCATTACTTACTGTAGCAAGGCATTATAGCTCAAAATTTAAAATCAAAAGCCATGTAAGACTTGTCAATTTAATGAAAATGTGAGGAAATTGGTCAAAAAGTAGAATATGAAGGCTAATAGGCTGATCCTAAAAACAGTATGATTAAAGCTTTGAGAAGCACAGGACTTGAATCTAAACTAAAATGACCTACAAATTCAGTAGTAAGAGAAGAGTATGAAACAATATTTGCTTTTGAGATTGATCAACTATTATTTTTCTCATGTATCAAAAGAATGCTGCCTTTCTTTGCCAGGGTTAAGAGGAGCATAAGAAAAAAAAAAGAAAGCATGGAATGGAATATACACTCTCATAATAAATTTTGATATATGCCACAGTTAAGACATGAAAAATAAATTCTAAATAAAATATTTACATAGTATTATACTTCAAATGGTTAGAATGTAGGAAGTTGTAAGTAGGATATAGGAATTAGTAAACAATAAAGTAGGTATATTATGTAAGTAGAATAATTGGAATGAAATACTTGATTAGTAATAGTTGCCGTACGTTAGTCACAGATTCGTGGTAAAGACAATCGCAGTGCATGGACTCAGGTGTGCAAGTATGCAAGAAACACTGTCTTCTGTATTTTTTTTCTTGCTGAACTTCATTTGTATTCTGGGCTCCAGTTCCATCAAGTGGCAGAAGCTCAATCTCAATCAGCCCCAGCCGGCCGTCTCCAGGACTGTCTGCACAATGCCAGGTGGGGGGCCATCTGGCCCTCGGTGTCATTAGCCGTCCGCACTGACACCCACTGAGGCTTCTCCTTGCAGTCTGGTCTGTGGTCGCTGGTCCTTGCAAGTCGCCGTCGCAGCCCCCTTGTTCTCATTGCAAGGACACGTCAGGCCTGCTGGCTTTCTGTGCAGCTTTCGCTGGAGAAAGCTTGCTTCCTCACTGCTCCAGGCGAAGGAGAACTCTGTGAGCAGCTCTCAGCTGACATGCCCCGTCAGACTTTCTCTGTCCAGGAGCGCCAATGCATCTGAGGTTTCGGTCATTCTCCTCCGCATGGACTCTTGTTCTGTGTGTATCAGTAAGAGAAATATTCTTTCCTCAGTGGTATCACAAGCCTCTAGACTCTTTTTATATGCCTGACATTTTCTTACTTTGCCCATCCTTGGAATTTTGTGCTGGTGAGAGAGAAGATGAGAAAAACAATGTCTTTATTCACTTTGCAGTCTTCCAGTCTGATTAGGTTTTGAAGTTTAACATCTACTAGCTAAATCTTATTGTTCAAATATTAATATATGTGTTTTTACTTGAGATAATGAACACATGGACATTCTAGCTGTTGTCCAGAGTAGAAGGCACAGGACAGAAGTCACAGGGGCAACTCCCCATAGGCATGTAACCGTTACGTGCTGCAAACACGTACTAACAAAAAAAAACTGGAAAAGAGAAGGCACATTGGTGCCATAAATAATGTATTAACTCCCTGGAGATCGTTTTTAAGTAATTGGGTAAATTTAATTAAATAGGTATTAATGTATCTGCATACTGGATAATGAACAATATAGTAATACTTCATCTTGGATATGAAATTGTTATACAAGTATGCTTTTAGATTTGAAACTTTTTCCTTGTAGTAACCATTGGAAACAAATTGGTACATCACATTGGAATGTAGAACTGCATAGACAAATTCTCAATGGTTAAACAAATATGATCCAATTTTATCCAATGATAAATTTTGAAATTCTTGTAGTAATGCATACTTAGGAGCTAACACTCCCTACAAACTGCTTTTGTTACTTGAAAAATTAGAAGGTAAAGAAAATTGACTCTGGGTTTTGCTACATGATAATGTAGGCTTGGCTGTCATTTTGGTCAAATATGTAAACATATGCTTTTCAAAACAGATGAGCAACTGTAGTGTTTTCCAAGTTGTTATGAAACTAAAGAGACTTTTAAGAGGACCACTCAACCTCCAAACAAAAGTGTCCAGGGCAGCCTCATGAATTCTCCTGGAAGTGTGGCAGTGGGTGATCACGTGCTTGATTTAGTGCTAACAATCTCTCAGAATACAGAGCAGGAGTTACTGAGAAAAATTCCACTGAGATGTGTTTAGAAGTTGCTCGTGATGATGAAGCAATTTCATGATCTGCTCCTGAAATATCCTGTACTGGATATGTCCACTGATAATAATGTGTTCACTTTTTAGCCTTAAATGCAATTACTCAAAATAGTTGAATCTGACTAATTTTTGCCAAAGAAAAAGACAATCATTATATGCAGAATATTTACACTAGAAAGAAAAGTAGTTAGGAAAATGGATGGATGAGTAGATACGATGAATAAACAGAAGACTATATCGATATATGCACTTTTAAGAAAGAATTGTAAAGGTCACTAAGACTTTATTGTGGCAACTTCATGGTCATAATATTAATAAGCATATGGCATGTACTCCTCCTCATCAGAATTCCTCATGTTATTAAATCTAAGATTACTTGAAATCATAAAGTTATACATTAAAATATATATGAGGAAGAGAAGAAAGGAGCTTTGTGGCAGAACTTTTACCCTCTCCTCCTTGATTCTTCTAGTATGAAAAGTCAGGTTTTGATGCACTCACTCAGCTTGAGCAGTACCAGTCGCTTATTGTGGCTCATGTTCTGTACAAATCAATAGCTATGTTTTCAGGCAGATTCTCATACCACTCTTGAACTATTGAGTTCACAAGTATTATTGGCCACCTTATTTATGTCAGGACCATCTTCTAGGCCTTTAAGTCTTGTTAGGCATGACAGGATCTGAGTTCAAGGAGGTCTGTAGTGGAAGAGCCATGCCTGATGCTTCTTTGCTCTGTCTATGGAACAGTAGGCTGGTACTCAAGCCTGCATTTTATTAGGAAGGCAGCCACATTTTGAAAGACATAAATTACCCTATAGTGTAAAGTGCTTTAAATATATATTGCAAGAGTCATATTTGGGAAAATAATTGAAACAGAATGTTTTTCCTAGAAAACTATTTATTTACTTATTTAGGTGCATGTTCGCAGTACATAATGATGACATTCGTCATGGGGAGTTGGTACATGCACATGGCATCTCTTCATTCTTCTTTATCGCCTCCCCCACCCCTGTCAGTGCACTAAATGTGAACTAAGTCCTCAGTTTGCATCACAAATGGTGAGCACTGCATGCAGCAGTGAATTGCCCTGACCATCACCTCCAAGTACTGTAGAATGTTGCCCAGATGTTCCAACTGTATTTGTTGCGCCTTCTTCCTAACATTCTACCACAAAGTTTTCTTTGCCATTAATTCATCAGCTACTTACTACACTATAGATATTTATGGGTAATATGAACATGGTACTAAGATTTAAATGCACTTTAAATATTCATGCCATATTCTTGCATGTGTGCTACCTTGCCAAAATGGAACATGTGCCTGTGTGTGTGTGTGTGTGTGTATACATGTGTGCATATGGTAGTATTTTTGTTGTCTATTGGAATCTACTCAAATCAGGTTCTAGGAAGCCATGAATAGCCTTCAAACTTTTGTTGGGGATGTAGCTTACTAGTAGAGCACTTAAGTAGTACATGTAAGGCCCTAGGTCTAATCCCCAGCACCTCAACAAAATATAGATAGATAGATAGATAGATAGATATTTAAAATATTTTGAATGTAGTTGAAACTTGGAAGATTCACAAGGCCCAGAGGATTTTATGGTGATACCTTTTTAATTATGAAATGTTTTAATGTTTTGTAGATACACCAACTAACAGGGAGGAGTCCCATTTGATATCTGCAGTGGATTGACAACAGGTGGTCAACTTACACCCCCAGCTGATCTTATAAAATATGTGTCCTGTATTATAGTTTCCCCTTGCAAAAATATCCCCCAAAACCATAACAAAATTGGTACTGGGAGTGGGGCTTTTGTTATTATGTTGCCTGACCATGTGACTTAAGAACCTTTGGAATTAATTTGGACATGTTTTGAGAGACTGGCCAAAGAGGCAGCCCTTGTATGCTGCAAACTATATTGGAAACTCTGAATGGAGCATGGAAAATCAGAATTCTCACTGAAATGCTGCTGAGTAAGACGAAGCTCAGAGAAGGCTTCAGTTGAGGACTGCATTGGCTGCTGGAGCCAGGTAATATATTGTGCTTTGGCAGAAGTTGATGTATGTTTTGCTTGTGTTTATAGATATTGCCTGGTTGGAGAAACAAAAATTTCAGTGACGTCTATTGTTGGGATGGCAGTATGGTTACTGTTGACAGCTTTGGGCCAGATCTATGTTTGCAATTAAGGGCAAAAAGCCAGGAGAATGGTATGAAACATTTGGCCAGAGGGGTGGCTCTAATGGAGCTTTGGGTTGCAAGGTTGAAATGGAGGAGAACGTGACTGTTAAAATCAGGACAATAGAAGAATCAACTAAAGTCTTTCACCTGAAGATAAGAGTGTATTTGAATTGCAGGAGATCCGCATGTGCTAGTCTTGCCATGCACTGTAAAATGTAATGAGAAGTAAGGACTGTAATTGTAATAGTCCTTTTAATATGTTTTTATGTTGTTTTTAGATATATGTTTGCAATCAGGTTACTTCATTAAAGTGTTGTCTTTAAGCCTTGAATTTTGATCATTCTTTGAATATTTCATTTTTGTTGCAGGAATGGGTGCAAAAAAGAAAATGTATATATGTAACTGTTATATTAATGTAAATGTAAATAGACCAACACGTGGTAATTTTCACAAATCTGCCACTAGAGACTATGGGTTAAGGAAATGTGTATAGTTATCAAGTTGACCAGGGGTGGACCATAGTAGATTGACAACTGGTGGTCCACTTATAACCCCCAGCTGAACTGAGTATGCGTGGTGCTGGGTGTGAGAGGCCCACCTGGGAATTGTTGCCAGCAGCATAAGAGGCAGAACTGGAGAAAAAGAATGAGGCTGTTGGGAGCAAAAAGGTTGTTGAAGCTGGTTGAAGCTGTAAGGAGCTGTTGGTTCTGTTGGAGGAGCTCGTCATGCTTGTTTTCTTGATGAACTTGGCTGTTTTCATCCCCCAAGGCGCTCGGGGCCTTGTTGGCCCTGAGAATAGCTTTAGTTTACTTTGGAGGAGCTCTGACCCTCTCTGAGCATTGCTTCCTGGCTCCGGAAGGAAAGAAGGTGCACAGCTCAGTCTCCTGCAGAAGCTTGCTGTGCTGGCTTTCTTGATTGGAACTCAGCTGTCTTCACCTTGGAGGAGCTGGGACCCCACTGTTGCTGAGGATGGCTGTGGTACCTTTCAGGGGAGCTGTGGTTCTTTGAGCATCGCTTCCTGGCTCCAGTGCAGATCCCTCACCTGCTAGCACAGATCCTTCATCTCACTGGCACAGACTTCCTATATCCACCAGTGACCTTCGGGCCTTCCTAGCACAGATCCGTGAAACAGGCCTCCATGCGATACTGTTACAAGCTCCAGGCCTCCAGTTGGACTTGTGGGAGATAATGTTTTATTTTAATCAGGACCATGTACAGAGAAGGAGATAAACTAGCTCTTTGATCTTAGCCCATCCTTAAAAGTTGTTGAAAAGAAACACTGTATTTTGTTCTGTTTTAAGAAAGGAAGGTTAACAGGAATAAAACGCAACTTTGTCTTTTAGATGAGACTGTTTACAAAATTAAAACAAATAGCTAATGTTTTCAGGTGGAGTAGATATTTTCCAAAATGAGAGCGTTTATTTTAATTTCTTTATCTAGGTATAAATTATGGTTTTTAAAAAATATGTCCATCATTGAATTCACTTTGCTGTCCGAAACTGCCTGAGGGAAGGAAGGCCTGTAATGAGATACTAGCAAGCTGTTTTCAAAGGAGAATAGTTTGGTCAGAATTTGTACTTGGAGATTTTAGATCTCAGTCATTTTTCTCTCTTCCTTTCCCCATCCCCCTCCCTCCTCCCTAGTTTCCTTTCCCTTTTGAGCACTTCTTCCTATCTCACAATCTCTGTTGTATATTTTGGTTCTCATTTACAAGTTCGATTTCTTGCACCAGAGAGGTAATGTATATCTCACCTAAACTTGGACTTCCCAAGCTTTACCCTGCCGGCTCCTAGCTGAACCTCAGACACATGGGCTTGTGTTTACCTATGCTCTTCTCTGTGACCAGCCCGTGATTGTTTTCTGAATCATGGGGAATAGATGATCTTGATGAGCTTTCAAATTTTTCAGATTTACATCTCTTGAGAATTATCTTCTTTGGAGATATGTTTAGTTATTCTATTCTTAAAAAAAGAATCTGTTCAATATCAAAAGCTATTTCCAATAAGCAACTAACCAGAAATTCTCAAATTTTGATAGTTTTTTTTTACTTGTTGGCATTAATCCTTGCGTTGGTTGAACAGTGGTTAGGAATTTGTGGCATGTTTGTTTGTTTTTAACTTGGAGCCGTTTATTTACTTTCCCATGTACCAGTTATGGATTATGTCGTCAATATGAGTGGCCAAGTCAGGAATCTTGCTACTGATTCACTTTCCAGAACCCACACCGATGGGCACAGGAAAGCAAAATAAGACAAGGCACCTTATATTATATTACAACTGGCAATTTCGTGGAAGACAAAGTAAATCAAGCCGTTGCCTGGCTTCAGAAAGATAGAGCTAATTTATGAAAGAATGGATCATTTTACTGATATTTAGAATCCAAGCAATTTTTTATAGGACCAATTTCTTAAATCCTGACACTTAACAGATGTGTGAAACTGCAAATTACTTTATTTCTTTGTCACAGTTTGCTCAACTACATTAGCAAAAAATTTCCCACTGTTTTTGGGAAAATTAAATTACTATGAAATTTTAGAGATACATGAATGTGTAGTGCATAGTCCGTGTGTGTGTGTGTGTATTCCCTTGTTCTAGCAACTAATGGGCTCAATCCTACACATTTTGTTCTTCTGGACATAACTCTTTGATTTTGAACTCATTTATCCAAATCAGAGTTTATTTTAATGCTAGGACTGAATGTCAGAATGGTTTTGTTTACATTTTTATTATGTAAAAATGAATATATGCTTTATAATAGTCTATAAAATAATAAATGCCTTGTGAAATATAACAGGCAGCCCAGAGAATATGTGCCAGAGAAAACTCTCATTTGTACAGCATGGAAATGACCTGTACAAGATGTCCTTTACCTAGTTAAACAGCTAACTGCTGAGTGAGTTGAACTGATGGCCAGATATAGAACTTAATTTAATTGGGGAAATATGATTCTGCTTCAGAGAGTAAGCTTATAAGAAAATAATGTATGTGCTCAAGATTTATGGTTACTCCATACTCTGCCTATGGTTGCAATTTTTTTTTTAGTCATAGGACTGAAGCATCTTGACTGTTGTGCATCTGCATAAACTACTACCAGCTTGGCAACCACCTGATAGCTCTGAAAGACCTTCCTCATCTCTGCATTTCTTTTTGGTTAATCAGCCAACAGTCAGGAAAGCTCGTAAGAGCTGAAGTGAGGCTGATTTCTTGGTAAAAAGTACCACAGCCACCGGTACATGCTCACTATTGAAACAAAAATGTTATCTCCACAACTCTTTGTGAGGCTATGGAGGAAGTCAGAAGTTTGAGCATCAGGGAACACAGCCCATGTCTCAACCAACAAAAGAGCTGCACCATACCATGTATACTGCCCATGTGGCTTAGCCATTAATAATTAGAGAACTCAGGAGGAGTCATAGTCTGGGATCTCAAGCCAGCAGCCCATGTATCTAGTGCATCCGCAGTATATTTTCTTTGCCTAGCATGGTGATTGATAAGAATGTTGCAAGTGAATGCTTTTAGAAAGGTAAATAAATGTTCTGTCTCCTTTGCCATGGTACGCTCTGCAACCTATTATTTTAAATTTGTGGATTTGAATTCGCAACTTCTTTATTTGAGAAGAAGAATGAATTAGTAGAGATTTTACAAAATTTAATAAAAATACAAACTGTCATGCAAAGATAAGTGGGAACCTAAAAGTCAACAGAATATAAAAGAAAGTAGCAAATCCTGTTCTGAAGTAACATATAATTAACCTATTGGAAAGCATGATTTACATAGCTAAGAGCAATTCATTGCTGGGTGTTTAACATAGACACATGAAATGATTTTTATATATAGCCCATCTGAGCAGCCACATAACTTTTTTTGCTACTGGGAATTGAACTCAGGGCCTCATGCTTTCCAGGCAGGCTCTGCATCGATGAGCTGTATCCCTGGCCTATAAGAAATAAAATCTTTGTGATTGGACTCAGCAGCACATACTATGTATGCCACAAATCCCTTTGTGCAGAGGTGGCCAGTGTGGTGGCCATGTGTCCATCATTTTTAGCCTTTGCTTTAGAATCAACCTAAGAAGGAACAAATAAGCTACTTGGGTTTTAGTAAAAAGTAAAGTAAACTTAAGAAATTAAGATCCATAAATATTCCTAAAAATCACTAATTGGCTTCTTTACTTTGCTCTAGGAGAGGGATGGCAAACCTTTTAGAGTTTTCAATGGTAATAAACAGCCAGCTATGGCATTCGTGCCATACTTTAGCCACATTCTTTGTTCAAAGGCATAGTGTGCAGTTGTGAGTGTGCAGATGTGCATGTGTGTGTCTTATCACTCTACTCTGCCCTTTCACGTATTTCTGCTGTGGCAGCTCTTATTCATGAAAAATTACAGAATTGGAGTGGGCCCAGTTTTGATGGAAAACTTCAGCTGCTCCCGCACTCACGTTTTAATTGTGAGGTATCTTGCTGAATTGCATTTCTGCTGCTTGCTTTCCCATTCTGTCCTCAAGGCAAAGCTACTGTGACAGATTTAAGAGTGAGTCAGAAGAAGTTCTGCCTTTGAAAGATTAGAAGGTTTTCTTTTCTCAATTCCTATGCTCTCAGAAAAAGTGAAAATTTCATTGGTTACTGACCCAACCACAAAGGGAGAAAAACAGGTGTCATAAGGCAAATAAGAATATCTGAACCAAACAGTGAAATTTCTGCCCCTTTGCACTGAGGATTTGTCACTGCTGTCTTTTCCTTTATGTCTGTTCTCACCGGCCATATAGCCCTTGATCATTTTCCCCAACTCATCCACCTGGTCAAATGCCTAATCCCTCTTCTTGAATGAAGCCATTCCTTACTCTCCGCACCTCCAAAGATGGGTATCATTCACCTTTTCCTAAACTTTCCAAGGTTCTCGCTGGCTATAATTAAGATATGCTTATTTGCTGGGCGTTTGATGCTCGGTGTGATTCTAGAGCCCAGCTTCATTTCTCCCTGCCTTTTCTCATAAACTGTATCCTCCAATTTTTGTCAAGTGGCATGCTTTTGAAGCTTGTGCGGGACAGTATTTTTTATTGAGTGGCACTGGTTACAGATTATTAACCTTGGCTTCAGTGCGGTAAGTGCCTGCAGCGCCCCTCAGTCATCGCTGTAACAGAAGCGCCCACTCTACTATCAAAGCTGGTTTTGGACTTCACTTGTCATCTTTCCTCCTGCTTGCCGCTGTTAGGCTGAAATTTCTCTTCCTTGTGTGTTTACCCTCTTCCCCATGATGGCTAAGCGAGCTGAGCCCTGGTTCAAAAAGAGTTCACCTTGCTCCTAAATCCAAAGGCAACTGATGTTCCCTGAGTGCTGCCCCTCGCCAGGAGTGCTCGTTGGGTGTGTTGTGTGTGTTACACCCCATGAACATGGTGCTTTCTTGGCCAGGATGAGCAGTATTGAAACTCATCCACTTGACAAGAATTGCACCTCCCTGTGTTTCCCCATCTTCCTCCCCCCAGAGGGAAGTCAGAGATGAAGTCTAAGTCTTCTCATCTTATTAGATATTGAACTGTTTCTATTTGAGTTATGAAGCAGTTTTTAATAATTTTCATATTGGTAATATAATGACTTAGTTACTGCCAGGATTTGCAGTTTTATTTTCTGATTGTCTATGCCAGACCAATAACTTCTAAAAATCAACCTCTGCATCTTAGTTTATTTTCTAAGGAACAAACTAGATTCTTAAACTGATCTCAAAAATATTTGTTGTAAAAACTTGAATATTCAAGCAATGAATAACATATTTCAATTTTAAATACTCAACTGAAGCCAATTCAAAAGAATCAAGATTGAGAATATCAGTATATTAGCTTGAAGGGTAGAGTTTGGATGAGATCAATTTAAAACATTAAAACTATATATAATGAAGTTAACTTTCAACTTCTTAAGTAAATGCTCTATAACACTGTCAGTCTGTAAAACTAACTGAGAATGCCAGAAGGTGGGTATTTTGAGGATGTTAAGGGCAGTGATTCAGAGCACAGGAGGAAGGGCAGTTGCACAATCCCCATTAGCATCAGTGAAAGCCATATGGTAAAATTCAGTAGCAGCACGGCCTCCACTGTCACTGGACATGGTACTTTTCATAGTGTGTGACTGTCTCCTCTAATTTCAGGCAATTTAATTTTCTGCCCACTTCACAAGGAAATGTCAGGCTGAATGACGAGGCCACTGGTTGAACATCTTTTTCACATGTTGTACTTACCATAAAATTGATTCTATTTGCACTGATATCATGGAATGAAAGGAAAAACTGCAGTATTCCTTAAGTCATACTCATTGAGATTAAGAATTTGGACACTCAGACACGGCAATATAGCAACATGTGAAGGACAGAGAGGAGGGAGGTGGATATCCTGAACTCGGGAGGGATCTGAGATAGGAAGTGAAACCCTCGGAAAGTCTAAGCAGAACCTCCTCTGGAGGAGGGGATCGCAGATCTGACATGGCGCAGTTGGAGGGAGATGAGATAGAGAGGGAGGGGGTTGCCGCTCCAAGCACACCCCTGGCCCACACCCTCGTTTCGGCATTCGTAGCTTCAGCTTCGGAGACCCATTGCCCAGCTGCAAGGGGTGGGGAACGGTAATGCTGGAGCCCATGGTCTGGACCCGCCCCCACCCATAGCACGACGACAGGGTGGAGCCGGGCGGTCCACTGTGAGCATATGTGCTTTCCCACCTCCAACCATGGCAGTTTGTATACACCCCTGTATGTTATAGTATAGTCTGAGGCAGCTATGTCTCCTCCCAAGGTGAGAGTCCAAGGATATAGATAAACCCAGGAGTACAGTTATTATCACAGGGAAGATAACTGGTTGAGTGGTAGGGCAACGGAGATGAGGGAGGAGAAAAAACGAACTGATCAAAAGGGCCATCATCTGTGTAACCTGAGTAACAAAGATGAAGGTAACATTATGTAGGACAGCATCCAGAGCTAATTCCCTTCTATGTTCTCTATAATTCTGTATTTCCTCAGTCGTTTTTGTACTAGCAGAAATGAAGATAACTTTATAT
>PVLD010024321.1:0-25526 GCA_004027595.1 Dinomys branickii
CCTTCCTTTCTTTCACAGTGGCAGAGTTTATTTGAGAAAGTAGGATGAAGAGTGAGAGAGAAACTGGCCCTGCAGAGCAAGCTTGGGCTGTGGAAGAGAGGGAAAAGCAGGATAAAAGAACACCCTGGGGAAAGCAGGGCAGGCCATTGTGAGGAAAAGCAGAGAACTATTTACATTTTAAGCTCTTGGGATAAAAAGAACATGTCTTCCCCATGACGAAGGATCAATCGTTCTGCTTGTTTAATGTCTGTATTTTTATAGATTAGCATGTGTTCACCTACTTTTTTCTTGTTTCTCTTTTTCTTACAGTGCTGTGGATTGAACACAGGGCCTTCACACTGAGATACAGTCCCAGCCCTTTTTATTTTTTATTTTGAGATAGAGTCTTGCTAAGTCACCAAGTTGGCCAGGCTAGGCTCAAACTTGTGATTCTCCTGCCTCAGCTTCCCATATTGCTAAGATTACAGACATGTACTTGCATGTCAGCTTTACCTGTTTTTTAAAATGAATTATCTGATTCACATTTTTTTTTACTCGGTTTCAGAAACTATCAGTGTGGACCAGACTGTAACTCAAGTGTTCCGGCTAAGACCTTATCAAGATGTCTATGTGAATGTTGTAGACCCTAAGGTATGTCTTTCTCCTGGATTTGAATATTTTTTTGGAATGATTAGCACCCTTCCTTAAGGGTAAGTCACTGAGGAAAAAATGAATTACTTAAGCATAATGTTAGAGTATTAAATAATGGTTTTGTATATGTCACTTAGATTATGGGTGGTATGTTACTCTCTCTTTGTTATTAATTTGTCCTAATAAGATTCTGAATATGAAACTGTATGTATAACTTTCAATTAAAATACTAAAATTTCTTTGTGTATTCTCTTTTCTTCATTAAGTGTACTATAATAGGTAAAAATAGTTGTCTAGAAGGTATTATTGACATTACCTTGGATAATAAAATACACTGCGCAATTCATCTCCCACAATCAAGACCAAAGCAAGGGTACAGTGGTAATGTACTGTAGTCCCAGCTGCTTGAGCGATTGAGGCAGCAGAATGGCTTGAGTCTGGGAGTTTTCTTGTTTGTTTGAGATAGAATCTCTCATTTTGTAGTGCGTGCTAGCCTTGAACTCACTATGTAGCCCAGCCTTGAACTCACAGTGATCCTCCTGCCTCAGCCCCCAAGCGCTGGGATTACAGATGTGCACCACCATGCACAGCTGAGCCTAGTTTTTTTTTTGGGGGGGTACCAGGAATCAAACTCAGGGCCTTGAGCTTTCCAGGCAGGTGCTTGTGCCACTGAGCTATCTCCCCAACCCTATGAGCCTAGGAGTTTTAAGGGCAGTTTGGCAGCATATGGAGACCTTCCCCCCACAATAAAAAGACTAAATTAGAGAAACACACTATTAGAGATTTTTTTTTTTGTTAATGGAGACAGGGTCTTGTTATTCTGGTCTTAAACTCATGGTGATCCTCTTTCTTTAGCCTCAAATGCTGAGATTACAGGAGTGCAGCACCGTGCCTGGCAGTACTATGATTTTTTCCCTGAATTTGGTACAACTGTTGTGGGATCTTCTGTAGACCTACCACCCTTACTTGCAAGCCTTTCAATTGGTGGTGTTTTGTTTTGAGATGTGGTCTTGCTATATAGTCCAGGTGGCCTTGAACTTGATCTGTAGTTCAGGCTGGTCTCAAACTCTCAATCCTTTTGCCTCAGGTTGCTGAGTGCTAGGCTTATAGGCCATGATGCCGGGCTTTCAAGCTGCCTTTGGTAGGATAAAATTCTGTTTGTTAAGATTTTGGTATAGAATGGTCTTCTAGTAATTTAGTTTTTTTTTTTTTTCCCTAAGCAAATGGTTATTAAACCCAGGGCCTTTATATTAAACTACATCTTCAGAGCTTTTCTTTTTAATTGTTTATTTTGAGACAAGGTCTCTCTAAATTGCTAAATTGCCCAAGTGAGGCTTGAACTTGCGATCTTCCTTCCCTACCCTGCCAGGGTGCTGGGATTCCTGGCATGCATCATCCCACCCGGCGCTTCTAGTAGTTGCATTGCAAGCAGTTTGTATTTCTTCTGTGTTGGGTGGGCATTATCTTATGGCTGTAGCGTATGACAGAATAATATAGAGAGATGCGTTTCATTATCCCATTTAGGATGTGACCCTTGACCTAGTGGAACTAACTTTTAAGGATCAATATATCGGCCGTGGGGATATGTGGCGACTAAAGAAAAGTTTGGTAAGATGTAATTAAAAAACTTTGTTACTTTTTCCATGATATGAATCATCTTTGATCATCAAGAAGTTTTTAAGATCTAGTAAGAAGAGGGTAAAATCATTTCTGAATCCAGGATCTGTGGGCAAGTTTAAAAAAAAAAATTTAACTAGTTCATTTTCACTGAATATGCTTTTATTTCTTTTTTTTAAAATTAGTATATGTTTGCAGTAGATGCATTCATTCTGAGTAGGTAGTACATGTACTTGACACATCTTAATTCTTTTTACATTCCCTTTCCCCCTCCCCCTCCCCTACAGACTATAATTATATACATCTTACTGTATGCTCTTCCATCTTTTTCCCAGTAGTACTTGAGCTGTTTTTTGTTTACTGTTATAGATGTTTATTCTACATTTTAGGTTTGAAAGGGAGATTATACCATTACTTTATAATTGAATAGGATTTTAGTTTTCGGATTGTCATTTGATACCATTTGCTCCTCACACCTCCTCCTCATGGAGTAGTATTTTTGTCCCCAATTTATAGATGTGAAAACAGATTGAGAAGGTAAGGGGTTGCCTAAAGCTAGATGGCTGGTAGGCGGATGACACTGAGCTGGAACTCAGGTCTTACAGCTTCTGGGTGAGACTGCATTTGCTGTACTTCCTTTCTGTTTTCCTTCCCTACTTATTTTTGGTTTTGATGCTGGGGATCAAACCCAGGGCCTTGTATACCCCAGGCAAGTGCTTTACCATTGACCTGTAACCCTGACCCTATTTATTTACTTTTAATGAATGTTTTCCACTTTATCAGGAATGTGAGATAATACTGAAAACTCCTTGCTGGAGTTTCGCATATTATGAAACGAATCAGAAGTAGAATTTCCATATAATGCATATTTTTGGAAAAAAATACTTGCTTAGGATATGGTGTTGCTCAGTGGTAAAGTGTTTTCTGGCATGCTTGAGGCCCCTGGGTTTAATCTCTAGCACTGCTAAAAAAAAAGTTGGTATGATAGTGCGCCGCTGTAGTCTCAGCTGCCTGGGAGACTAAAAGCAGAAAATTGCCTAAGCCAGGAGTTGGTGACCAGCTTGGGCAACACAGTAAGGCCCTCTCTCAAGAGAAAAGAAATGTAAGACATAAAGCATACTACATTTAAATGAATAAACTTATACCCGCCCCAGCAGGTTTTCTCTGGGCTAAGGCTATTACTCCACCGCTGATTGAATATTGGTTGTTAGAAGAGATTGGGAAGCCAAGAGGTCTTACTTGACTTTTCATGGCTTTGAATTTATGTATCTCTTCTCTTAGGTCAGCACATGTGCCTATATCACCCAGAAGGTGGAATTTGCTGGTATTAGGTAAGTAATATATCACTGCCAACCTATCATCTGGTAAATATAAGTAGGGTCTAGTGCAGGGACTGGGCTCCGTAAGACATTTGAGGCGTGGATATTTATACAATATGATACATAAGAGCTTAAAACATATTGTTGATCCAGAAGTGCTGTGAGTTGAGGCCAACCTGAACTATACAACAGGACCCTGTCTCAAAAATACCAAAACCAAACCCCCAAACAGTATAGATTGTTGTAGCACAAAGAAAAACCACAATGTATGGTAGTGTTTTTTAGACTAATGGAAGAAGTTGTTGAAGTCACTTAGTGTTGTGTGTTACAAGAAGTGCAGACTCAGACCAAAAAAAAAAAAAAAAAAAAAAAATCAGAGTCGGGCGTGGTGGCGCACGCCTGTAATCACAGCACTTGGAAAGCTTGGGCAGGAGGATTGTTGGGAGTTTGAGGCCAGGCTGGGCTATACAAAGTGAGCTGATGGCTACTCTGAACTGCGTAGTGAGACTCTGCCTCAAAAAGATAAAAAAGACAAAAAAATGAAGAAGTACAAACTCATATAATTTACAACTATAAGAAAACTTTCAATGAACTGGTTTTTTTTTTGTCTTTTTGAGACACGGTCTTGCTGTGCAGTTCAGGCTGGCCTTAAGCTCACTTTGTAGCCCAGGCTGGTCTCAAACTTGCAACAATCCCCCTGCTTCAGCCTCCCGAGTGCTGGGATTATAGGTGTGTGCCACGATGCCTGGCAAAAAGTCTTTCGGGGAGGTGACTTTTTTTTGGTACTTGGAATTGAACTCAGGATCTTGTGCTTGCCAGATAGGCGCTTATGTCACTGAACTATATCCCCAGCCCTGAACTTTTTTTTTGAGATGGTGGCTTAGTGAGTTACTCAGGAAACTTTCTCAGGCCTCTGGTTTATAATCTTGTTACCTTAGTCTCCAGGTAACTGGGATTAAATGTACCACTGTGGCTGGCCTCAGATGAACATATTTTATCAAGCTTTCTCATTTTATAGATTAGGAAATACACTTAGAGACAAAAGATGATTAACATAGTAGTTCCTGATTTATTGCCCTGTTAACTATATTGTTTTCCTCTTTTTTTTTTTGTTTGAGAGAAGGTCTTACTGTGTAGTACGGGTTGGCCTTGAAGTTGCTTATGTAGCGCAGGCTGGACTCAAACTCATGGTGATCCTCCTCCTTATCCTCCTGAGTGCTAGGATTACAGGAGGAGGCCACCATGCCTGGCAAATACAAAGCATTTGCAATAATACATTCTCAGTTCTTTTTATTTTGAGACAATGTCTTGCTCCTGTCTTGACCTCCCAATGTGCTGGGATTATAGGAATGTGTCACCATGCCTGGCTGTCTCTGTTTCTCTTTTTTTTTTGGAACCAGAAATCAAACTCAGGACCTCACACTTGCTAGGCAAGTGCTGTGCCGCTGAACTGTATCTCCAGCCCCTTCCTCTGCTCTTGATCTATTGAAATTATTTCTAGCAGGGTATGATGACACACACACATAATCCTAGCCCTCTGGGAGACTGAAGCAAGAGGACTACAAGTCTGAGCCTAGCCTGTGCAACTTAGTGAAACCCTGTCACAACAAACACAGACACATATGTAGATACATACATACATACATATGTAAATAAAAAGAATAAAAAAGTCCTGGGGATGTAACTCAGTGTGAAGGTTGTGGGCTTATTCTCCTCTTCCCCCGCCCCCAGTACCTCAGTGGAAAGTGACCCCCCCATCCTTTCTGGGGTATTGAACCCAGGGCCTTGTGTAGGTAAGTGTTCTATTACTGAACTCTGTCCCTAGCCCTTTTAAAATTTTGAGACAGGATTATGAAGGGTTCTAGAAGAGATACGGGGCAATGTATCTTAAAAGAAAACACATCTACTAAATTTTAAAAACTGAGGCGTAGCCACGCATGGTGGCGCACATCTGTAATCCCAGCACTTGGGAGACTGAGGCAGGAGGATTGCCGCAAGTTTTAGGCCAGACCCTGTCTTAAAGAAATAAACAAAAAATCCAGAACTGAGGTGTAGAAAGATTGTTATGGTCTGAACTCTTAACAAGGAGGTTTAATAGGAGTCTAAGCCCAAATTTTGTTAACACCGCTTTGCATATGTATTCTGGATGAGTTGGTGAGTGAGTGTATTGATGTAGCTTAAAGGCTACACTTGCATTTTTTTAGTATGTATTCGGTAGCTTACATTTGGAGTGCTTCCTGCTGCTAATATTCATAGTAAGTGGGAACACTGAAACTCTGATTTTAAAGGTTGAGTATCCTCAGTCCAATAATCCTAGGGGAAAAAATGCTGGGTATCCAGATGTGGTGAGTCAAGTCTGTAATCCCAGCAGCTGAGACAGGAGGCTTGTTGTGAGTTCAAGGCAAGTCTGCAGTATATAGCAAAACCATGTCTCAAAAAACAAAATGCAGAAGCAAAAGGTGGAGACCAGAAATATTTCAGATTGCAATTTTTTTTTAGGTCTTGGAGTATTTGGATATGTAATGAGATATCTTGGAGATGGGATCCAAGTATAAACATAGGAAATTCATTTATGTTTAATATATACTTTAATTTGTTAGTTTCCCTTTTTTTTTTTTTTTTTTTGTACTGGGGATCAAACTGAGGATCTTGTGCCTGCCAGGTGCCCCTGGCCTCTCCTTTGTTTTTCATAAGGAAAGATTGTTGAGGCTGGGCAGGTGACTGCGCTGGGAAGAGTGAGACTTTAGAAGAGAAGCACCAGGGCAATTGGTTGAAGAATGATTACAGAGTCCTCCAGTAATAGCTACTGCCTTCTCTCTAAAACCGCGTTTTGTGTTAATGTCTGCTATTGTAGTACTTCCGGGTTAGAAATAGCCACTAACTGGGCATGGTGGTACACACCTATAATCCTAGCCCTCAAAAGACTGAGGCAGGAGGATCACTGTGAGTTTGACGTCAGCTTGGACTATGTAGTAAATTCAAGGCCAGCCGGAACTGCATAATGAAACCCTGTCTCAAGAAAAGCAGAGAAAAGAAAAGAAATAGCCAGTAGTGCTCTTAAAGAGCATCTCCTATCCTAGTGGTATCCTGAATAGTTTTCTGACATTGTACAGTTTAATTCTCAAAGAAGCTCTGTACAGTAGATATCCTTTCTCCTTTTAAGCAGTAAAGACACCTGTCCTTCCAGTTACTTCCTCCTGGCCATTCAACTAGTGACACTCAGAGCTGGGATTTTGCCTCATCTAGTTTCTTATCAGGCTATTGAGCTCTAAAAGCCATGTTCTTTGTGCTGTACTTTCTACTGCACACCCTCAAAGAGTTTCAGAGCACAGGTTCGGCAGTCTGACCTCTGTTGATTATGATCCCTGCCCCTTCATGTCTCCTGACTGCTTATGCTGAAATCTTGGTATCGAGGTGAATTTTTGTCTCTGTTGAAATTCATTGTATCAAAGCTATTTAGCAAAATTGTTCATCACTGCTTAAATTTTTATGTGACATGGATCTTTTTGAGTATTAACTGAAGTTATTAGATTCACTGCACAGTGAATAATTTTGCATATTATTTGAGAGTCATGGATTGCTTGAAACCCTCTCTTCCTTAGCCTTGGGATACCTAATTATGAACTCCTATTGTGCGTAGTCAGTATATGATGAGAATTCTTTGTTAGATGTATTCATGAAGCTCCTCTAGAAATCTGTAGCCAGTCAGGTCATTTGGGTATAAATGAACAGCACGAATCATGTAAAGTTGGATTAGCATAAATATTATAATTTGTGTGTGTGTGTGCGTGTTCTTTTAGGGCACAGGCTGGTGAGCTGTGGGTCAAGAATGAGAAGGTCATGTGTGGTTATATCAGTGAAGACACCAGGGTAAGACTTATAAATTTTTTTTTTTTTGGTTTTGTTTACCATTATGTCTAAATCTTGAAATTGAAACAAAGCAGAAGAAAACAAATGAGAATCTAATGATTGCTACTGGTTGCCAGGTGGAACTGGAATCAGAGTTTTCTGCAAAGCTGACGTTTTATATTTGGATCTCTCCAGGTTGGGATTGATCCTTGTTTCCTTCTTCCAAATACATCTGCTTAATACTCAACACAGAGACATACTATCTGGCCTGCACTACGCTGTGCCCACCGATACACAGCAAAAGCTAAGCTCAGTGTGAGTTGTATTATAAACCGAGGAGAGACCTTTGTGAGGCCTGTCTTTGGCTCTCTGTTGGAAGAGTACTATTTGAGCAGCTGTGACTATTACTCATGGCAGTGAAACTGTCTATGTTCCCTTTCCTCCTCTCCCTACCTCCCCTGATGGGAGGGTGACACTGGCTCCTTGGGAGTCCTTTGGAAATGTCTAAAGACAGTTTTGGTTAACACAACTAAAAGATCATGACACTAGCACCCGGTGAGGGTGCTGCTGAATATGCTACATGTACAAAACAGGCTTCCAGAGTTCAGAATCATCTGGCCCCAAATGACAGTAACCTTGTGGGGGGCTGTCTGTGCGTTGTGAGATGCTTAGCAGCATCCCTGGCCTTCACTCACTAGAAGCCAATTTCATTATCTAACCTCCAGCTTGCAAGTCATGACACCCGAAACATTTCCAGATATTACCAGATCTTCTGCAGGGCAAAGTCAGCCCTGGTTGAGAATCAATGTCCTGTGCTCACTTCTGCAGCACATGTACTAAAACTGGGGTGTCTGTGTCCTTAGCAGTAACTACTATCTGCATGTCATTTTTGTGATTTTCTTGTTGTTACACATATGCTTTACCCTAAAGAGTGTATTATTTATTTCACTTTGTTAAAATGGAGTAAAAATGTGTAGTTATTTTAATACTTAATACTTCATTTGTTTTTGCTTTTTGAGACAGGCTCTTGCTATGTGGCTCTGGCTGGCCTTGAGCATGTTATGTAGCCCAGGCGTCCCTTGAGCTTGTGGTGACCTTCTTGCTTCAGCCTCCTGAGTGCTGGGATTGCAGGTGTGCGCCACCATGTCTGGCATGTACCTAGTACTGGAAATCTGTGATTAGGAGTGTTATTTGTGGGCATAGTGGTGCACACCGCATAGATTCTGCTCTGTGGGATAATGCCACATTGTATTTCAAATTGTTTGAACCAGTTATTCATTTGTTTACTACTGGGGATTGAACACATGGCCTCTTCATCCCCAGCCTCTGTATGTATGTATGTATTTTGAGAAAAAGTCTCACTAAGTTGCCCAGTTGCCTAGACTGGGCTGGAACTTGTGATCCTCCTGCCTCAGACTCCTATAATCCTGGGATTAAAGGCCTGTACCAGGCCTGACTTGAACCAGTTTATGTTCTAGAAGTGTGTAAAATCTCCTGTTGTTTTTTATTTTCCCCAATACCTAGCATTAGATTTTTTTAAAGGTTTTTGCAATTTTGGGAACATAGATTGGTATTTTATAGTGATCTGAATTTTCTAAAAAGTCAAAAAAATCTTAGGCATGCCTTACAAAGGTTGTGGTGATCTGACATGTGCTTACCTCTTCAACCTCATTTATTCATCCATTAAACAAATAATGTCAGAGCATGTACTATGTGCCAACCACTGTGGTTGGGCACAAAGGATTCCTGATCAACAGAATGACTGATCCTGCTAGTAGGGAGCTTTACCCAGTTGGGGAACAGATTTTACTAGTCACTCAGCTGATAAATGCGGTAATCATAGATAGGTTATGGTGAGAATTGGAAGGAAATTAGTTGGATCATGGGAGCGACTGGGGGTGACCTTCGTGATAAACAAAATAAATTTAAAATTCTGAGAGAAATTGAGCATTGAGGTGGAAAATAACAAAAAGACCTTTGCAAAGATGGGCCAAGAAAGCTTCCCAGTGAAAGTATGTGAAAGGTGAGACTTAGCCAAGGTTTGCATTTTGTGAAGAAGAAGATCCCAGGCAGAGGAAACAGTGGTGGAGGCCAGCCAGTGATGAGGTACTGCAGACGGGGAGGGAGGATGTTGGCAAGGAGTGGGGGCTCCGGTACACAGATTCCAGCCAGTTCACTTAGGGTTTGTGTAAAGACAGAGAGCTGGTGAAGACTGAGATGGAAAGATTGCTGTGAGTTCGAGGCTACCCTGAACTACAAAGTGAGACCTTACCTCAAAAAAGCAAACCAACCAACCAAACCAACAAACCATTCTCCCTGGCATGGCTTTTGTACTCAGTAGTCTCTCAGATATTTGTTGAATAAAATTTTAGACATGTTGTCTCATGTTAAGAATTTATAATCTGCTGCAGGGTGTGTTGGCACACACCTGTATTTCTAGCACTTGGAGGCCAAGACAAGAGGATTGTTGTGAGTTTGAGACCAGCCTGGGCACAAAGTGAGCTCAAGGCTGGTCTGAACTGCCTAGCAAGAACCTGTCTCAAAAGGACCAAAAAAAAAAAAAAAAAAAAAAGAATTTATAATCTACTGAAGAGTGGTGGCACATGCCTATAATCCCAGAACTCAGAAGGCTGAGGCAGGAGAATCATGACTTTGAGTCAAGGCTGGACTACATAGTGAGTTCCAGGCAAGCCTGAATCACATAGTGAGATCCTGTTTCAAGCAAACTATGTATAAACTGATTCGAAGAGTAAGATTTTAGTGTATGAAAAGAAATCAGCACTATAAAATTTAATTAATGTCACAAGGCACCCTTATCCAAAGTAAGAGTGCCTTATGACATTAATTAAATTAGATTATAAATGGCAAATTTAAAGGAAGGGGAAGTCATATGTGATGGCACATGAATGTTATGAGGCCATCCCTCTAAAGTCGGGTAGATGGATGGGTGGGTAATGGATAGAAAGAGAGATGGACAAACAGGTAGGGCTGGGGCTGTGGCAGAGCACTTGCCTCGCACGTTAGAGGCCCTGGTTCAGTCTCCAGCACTGCAGGGGAAAAAAAAATAAAAAGGAAAGAGATTTTTGATATTTGTACATTATTTTTATATAGAAAAAGATAAGATGATACCTAAAGGGATGAATAGATAGATAAGTGATCAACCAAATGTCATGTTAGTGTAGGATCTAGGTGGTGGTTATGGGTTTTACTTTGTATTTTTTCAAATTTTTAGCATGTTTGAAATTTAGTGTAATAAAAAAGCCCCTAAGTGGAATATGGTGGCACATGCCCTGTAATCCCAGCACTCTGGGAGGTCCAGGCAGGAGGATCATGAATTCAAGTCTATCCTGGGCAATTCAGTGATTTATTGAGACCCTGTCCCGAAAAGGCAGTGGGGTCAGGGATACAGCTCAGTGTAAAGGCCCTAAATTTAATCCCCAGTATCACAATAATTTATTAAAATTACCCTGATTTGTACATTAAGAATGGCAGCATTAATTATATGGTACTATAGATATAGCTAGATATGTATCTCTAAACACTGAAATATTGAATACATTCAAAAAAGAATTAACTCCAGTTTTTACTGTGCCTTTGAGAAATATTCAAATAAAGTATATGATTCACTTACCAAAAAAAAGGCAAAACAGTGTATTTAAAAAATGAGGAACCTGGGCTCGGTGTGGTGCTCCCTCCTTCCTCTAGGCAAGCCCTCTACTATTATTTTTTTGCATGTTAATTCCTTTCATGAATAGATGAGGTTATTTTAAACATTTTTACTGTTTTTAAAAATGTTTTGGTTAGTGCATATTTGTCCTCCGTATCGATCACATCCGTGGCAGGGAACTTTTATCTGTACAGATCTCGATTTTTCTCTCTTTCCCCCATTTCCCTCCCCTCCCTTCAACCCTTGTTCCCCTCCCCAGCTACAAAGCTTTGTTTCCCTTTCTTTTTCCTTCTACACTGTATTCTCTCTTTTCCCCTTTTTCTTTTCTTCCTGTCCCCCTTCCAAACCTACTAGCAAGCTACACTCTTGGCAAGGTATTGAGTTTCTTCTGGAGTGGTGGAAATGCTGTAAAGTTAAGTAGTGGTGATGGCTGCATAACACTGTGAGCATGCTAAAGTCTACTGAGTTTGTTTGTTTGTTTATTTATTTGGCTTTTTGAGACAGGGTCTCACTATACAGTTTAGGCTGGCCTTGAGCTCCCTTTGTAGCCCAAAGTGAGGATCTCACTATGCAGTTCAGGCTGGTCTAGAACTCGCAATGATCTTCCTGCCTCAGCCTCCTGAGTGCTGGTATTATAGGCTAAAATCTACTGAATTTAGACTTTAGTTTTTAAGCGATACTGAGGATTGAACCCAGGACCTCAATGAGGACTGCACTGCTGAGCTACATCCCCAACACTTTTTATTTTTTATTTAGAGACAGTGTCTCATTAAGTTGCTCTGGCTGATCCTGAACTTGGGATCTTTCTGCCTCAGCCCCCTGAGTGGTTGGGTTACAGGTGTGTGTCACTGTACCTGGGTGAATTATAGACTTTAAAATGGTAATTTTTTTTTTTTTTTTGAGACAGGGTCTTGCTATGTAGTTCAGGCTGACCTTGAACTCACTTTGTAGCCCAGGCTGGCCTCAATCTCCCAGCAATCCTCTGGCCATAGCCTCCAAGTGCTGAGATTACAGGCATGTGCCTCTACATCTGGCTAAACTGGTGAATTTTTATCTTAAAAGAATGTTATCTAGGGTTGGGGGTATTGCTCAGTGGTAGAGTGATCCGCAGTACAGAAAAACTATCTACAACCAACCAACCAAGCAGCCAGGACCATTAGGAGTATACTTGGAATATACGTGTATTAGTAACTGATTTTTACAGCTTTCAAAGCGAGGGTACATTTAAACAAGTGTAAAACACAGTCCTATGGCTTGACTGTCCCCACCAAAACTCATGTTGAAATTTAATCCCCATTGGAGTATGGAGGTGGGAGGTTTAAGGGGCAGCGGTGTCACAAAGGCCTTGTCCTTGTGAAGAGATTAATGGTTTACCTTGAGAATGGGTTTGTCATGAAAGTCAGCGTGGCCCTGTGTCTTGGATGTGCCCCTCTTGCCATGTGTTGTCCTGTGCTGCTTTGGTAGTATGTAGAGAATCCCCATTAGCAAGAAAGTCCTCACCAGATATGTCTCTGTGATCTTGGACTTCGTAGCCTCTAGAAATGTGAGACTTTCTTTTCTTCATAAATTAGTTTCAGGTATTTAGTGATAGCAACAGAAAATGGACTAAGACACATAGACATAACTAAAAATATCATTGAATATATTTATATACATACAGACACACATACTTGGTGAGTGTGGAGTGTATTAACAAGAAGTAGAAAAGTGTTGTTTTATTATTCTGTTGTGTTTTTTGTGGTGCAGGGGATCAAACCTCATGCGTGCTAGGCAAGTGATCAAACATTGAGCTATGTACCCAGCCCTAGGAAGTATCTTTTAAGTCAATGTAACAAATCATTTCACACACAAGACATTCATATACAATAAAAACTGTTCTATTTGTAGAGTCTAATGAGTTTTGCTAAATGCCTATGTACTGTTGTGGTCAAGTGTGGAAAGTTTTTATCACCCTAGGAAGTTTCCTAGTGTTGCTGTGCAGCACTTCTCCCCACATACAAGGGCCAAAGTTGATCTGCTTCTACCTATAGAATAATTTTGCATACAAGAGTGTCTTTTAGAAATGTAAGTGTAACCTGACATAACTTGAAATATGCCCGTAATTTAAAAGAGTTAAAAAAAAAGAAACCAAACTCACCCTGCCAGTACTCAGAGATGAGTGAGGTGTATTTTGAAAAGTGTGTTTCCTCCCAGTCTTTGTGTTTCTGTGTGAGGAAGGGGATTAACCGCTTGCCTGTTACGCTCCAGGGATTATAGAAAGACCCAGGAGTGAAAGGTCTTTAAGAAGCTTCTGTCTTTAAGTAGGAGGTTTCTAATGACCTGAAGGATTGTCAGGGATTTACATTCTGCTTTCCGGCCAAACCCCAGAGGATGGAAGGGCTGGATAAAGGACTGGTAAAGCTCTCAGGGCCGGAGTATCACTTATGCTTTTCTTTCAAGCAGCCTGGAGATATAGGAGCTACTATGTGAATTATAATTTATTAGACTGGCAACTCAATATCTGGCATGTTCTGTTCAAAATCTGCTTCCATAATGAGGTTTCTGTGACTTCCCCAGGTGAATTCCTTGTCCTCACTGCACCTTCTGCTGCTTGCTTTGTGTGTTTGTGTGTGTGGTGTGGGGGGGCTGAACCTAGGGCCTTCATTCTAAGCTTCCCCTCCAGCCATTTATAATCTTTTTATTTTAAGCCGGGTATGTTGGTGCATGCTAGTAATCCCAGCACTCAGGATGCTGAGGCTGGAGGATTACTGGGAGATTGAGCCCAGCCTGAGCTACAAAGTGAGTTTAAGGCCAGCCTGAGCTGCATACTGAAGTCTTTAAAAAAAAAAATTTTTTTTTTAAATTTTGAGAGCGGGTTTTAAGCTACCCAGGCTGGGCTTAGACTTGTGATCCTCCTGCCTCAGCTTCCCAGAGTGCTAGGTTTACTGGCATGTGTCACTGTACCTGGCTGTGCTGCCCAGAATTCTTTTTTTCTCCTCTTTTCTTTTTTGGTTTTGTGAGATAGAGTCTTGCTAGAGTTCAGGTTAGCCTTGAACTCACTATGTAGCCCAGATTGGCCTTGATCTTGTGTCAGTCCTTCCAGGTTCTGGGATTACACGTGTGCTGCCATACCTGCCACTGTACTGTATTTCCTGTGTGAATCTTTATGGAACACTTGTGTGTGTTACAGTATTTTGCATGTTCTTATCCTGTGCTATGTGCCCCGAGAGGGTAGGGACCATATCTTACCGCCTCTTTGACATGGTCAAAGTAAGAGCTCAGTACCTATTTCCGTGTGAAAACTGAGTGCATAGATGGAGTCTGCTGTTAGAAGTCCTGCCTCACAATTAAAGAAATTCTTCCGTGACTGCTTTTTAAAAAATTAATTTTGTTGGTACACTATACCCTTGTTTTTTAATGACATTATGTTTTTGTTTCAGGTGGTGTTCCGTTCCACATCAGCTATGGTTTACATATTTATTCAGATGAGCTGTGAAATGTGGGATTTTGATATTTATGGTACTGTTCCCTAAGTGCTGATTGTAACTGCCACTGGGGAGAATTTTCTGGTTTCTCCCAAGTTGGTATCATTTTACAGTAAGCTCTTGGCATTCTCTAAAGATATATCCTGATGCTAAGATAGATAGACTCTCTCTTGGACTATGCAGTCTGTATATACTCGGTGTGCGCAGAGAGAGAAAGAGGAAAGCAGTGGGGAGAGAGAAAGGGAGAGGGGAGAGGAAGGGAGGGGGAAGAAGGGAGCAAGCAGGGGAGAGAGAGAATGAATACGAGGGAATGCGAATTCCAGGAAAGGCGATCAAGCATGAATGAAAAGCCTGAACCCTCAGATCTTTGTCTTCTGAGTATAGAGTGAAAAGTTACAGAGTGACTCTAAACCGCTTTCTTTGATATCTTTCTTTTCCCCTCACAGAAATAACTAAGTTTATTTCATTATATTAGAATTATGACATAGCTTGGAGAGAACAGTAAAAGTGTTATGAGGTAGAGATACCGTGAGCACCACACCAGCCTCATGGTACAAACCATTCCAATTTGTGGATAGCACGATTATAAATTGATTTTTGTATTGAGTCAGCAAGGTCCCTTATGGACAGCAGGACCTACAAATGATAATTCATGAGAGCCCAGGGTCTCTACCAAATCATCTTCTGATAAATTTTAAGAATTGTAATAAGAATAATCTTATTTGGAGGTTAGATTGTTCTCTCATTTTGGAGCTACACTCTATTTCAGTCATCTGGACAAACACTGATGCGGCTTGCGAGGAAGTCTAAGAAGAAACTAGTTTGTACATTGGGCTCTTATGATCATATTTTTTTTGTCTTTTTGAGACAAAAATCTCCCTATGCAGTTCAGGCTGGCCTTGAGCTCACTTTGTAGCCCAGGCTGGCCTGGAACTCACAATGATCCTCCTGCCGCAGCCTCCTGAGTGCTGGGATTATAGGCGCGCGCTCCCGCGCCCCTGGCTTGATCATGTTTTAAGAGAGAGTAGAACCCACCATTTTGTCTTTGTTCCCATTTCTGTTATTTAGAGAGAAAACTGCAAGCAAGAAATAAAGTTAATCCTTACTCCTTCCTTGTTTTTTTTCTAGGGGATCTTTATTTTGAGAAAGCTGTGAATGGTTTCCTTGCTGATTTGTTTACAAAGTGGAAGGTATGTTTGTCCTCAAACACCTAACCTCATTTGAAGAAACTGTACTGAATGCAGATATTTACTTATTTATTATTATTATTAATTAATTAATTAATTTATTTTTTGAGACAGAGTCTCACTTTGTAGTCCCTACTGGCCTTGAGCTCACTGTGTAGCCCAGGCTAGCCTCTAACTTAATGCCAATCTGTGCATTAGCCTCCTGAGTACTGAGGTTACAGGCATGCACCACCGCGCCCAGCCTGAAGATCTGTAAAATTTAATTGTTTCTGTTAAGCTAACTGCCCTAAAACTCTGACTCCAGATATAAATTACCCTGATCATCTTAACATGATAAAGAACATTTATGAAAAACACATAGCTGATATCATAATCAATGGCAAAAGATTAAAACGTTTCCCCTAAGATCAGGAATAAAGATGCTTGATTTATTGTTATACTGCCAATTCTAGACAGAGCAACTAGACAAGCAAAAAGAAATATGGTTTATCCAAAATGAAAAAGAAATGAAACTTTATTCACAGATGACATGATTTTGTATGTAGAAAGTCCTAAAGAAATTCTCACAAAACAGGTGTGGTGGCAGACATACGTAACCTCAGTGCTGTGGGAGGCTGAAGCAGGAGAAGCACAAGTTCAGACCCACCCTACAGAATTTAGCAACTTTGTGAGACCATGTCACAAACAAACAAACAAAACAAATAAATGAAAAGGTAAAGGGCTGGCGATGTAGCTTAGTGTGAAAGTCCTGGGATCCCAATATTGGGGGGGGAAAAGAAACAGAAAAAGGTAAAACATCCACACAAAAAATTTTATTAGTGCTAATTTTAGGAACATTTCAGGATACAAAATCAGTTCAGTTTCTGTATACCAGCAATTAACAACTCAAGAAAGAAATTAAAGCATTTGCAATAGCATCAAAAGAGTAAAATACTTAATTTACCCAATGATTTTTAAGACTTATGTGCTGAGATGTATAAAACATTACTGAAAGAAGTTAAGACCTAAATAAAAAGAAAGCTAACATGCATTCATGGATTGAAATATTGTTAAAATGACATTATTACCTAAAGCAGTCTACAGTTCAGTGTGGTTTGTATCACAATACCAGTTGTGGTTCTGCAGAAGTGCAAAAACTGCCTAAAACTCACATGGAATTGCAAGAAATCCTAAGTAGCCAAGACAATTTATTAAAGGAGAACAACCTTGGAGGACTGTCACTATAGACATCAAAACAGTGTGATACTGCAATAGACATAGAACTGTATATGGGCAAAGATAAGTAAAATTGAATTAAAAGTCCTAAAAGCAACCTATACCCCTATGGTGAGTTTATTTAGACAAAAGTGTCAAAATCCATTCAGTGGGTGAAAGAATAATCTCTTCAACAAATAGTCTGGGACAACTGAATATCCATATGCAAAAGATTGAATTTGGATTCCTACATCACCTTGCACATAAAAATTAACCAAAATAGATCAAACCTAATTATAAGAGCTAAAACTATAAAACTCTTGTGTGTATATATGGGTTTTTTTGTTGTTGTTTTTTGAGACAGGTTTTCACTGTAATTCAGGCTGGCTTTGAACTGACTATGTAGGCCAGACTGGCCATGAACTCATAGGAGTCTGCCTGTCTCAGCCTCACAAAGGTTAGGATTACAGATTTTTGCCACCATGTCTGGCTTTAAAACTACAAAACTTTCAAAAGAAAATTTACTTTTTAAAAATTTATTTTATTATTATTATTATTATTATTATTGGTGTTTTTTTGTGTATGTGGTGCTGGGGATCGAATTCAGGGCCTTGTGCATGCAAGGCAAGACCTCTACCACCGGGCTGGGGATATAGCTCAGTGGAAAAAGTGCTTGCCTGGCAAGCGCAGGGTCCTGAGTTCGATCCCCAGTACCGCAAAAGAAAAGAAAAAAAGAAAAAAAAAAAGACCTCTACCACCGAGCTACATCCCCATCCCTCTAAAGAACATTTAAAACAGGTGTGGTGGTGCATACTAGTAATCCCACCTCTCTGAGAGGCTGAGGCAGGAGACTCGAAAGTTTGAGCCCAGCCTGGCCAACTTAGTGACTTACGGAGACCTTATCTCAAAATAAACAATAAAAAAGGGCTGAGAATCAAACCCTGGATTTAGTCCTCAGTACCCTGCACACACACACAAACACAGAGAAAACTTAAGGAAAATTTTTATGACCTCAAGTTTGGCAATGATTTCTTAGACATGATACCAAAAACATAACAACTATGTGGATATGGTAGTGCATGGTTGTAACCCCTGCTTCCGGGGAGGTGGAGGTAGGAGGAGCATAAACTGAAGGCCAGCCCAATTAACTTAGTGAGACCCTGTTTCAAAATGAAAAGTAAATAGCTGGAGATATAGCTTAGTGTTAGAGCACTGTGGGTTTGATTCTTATGTTACATAAACAACAGCAACAACACGAAAACTAAATGTATAGCCTCTAAAGGAAAAAGAGAGATAAATTGAATGTCACTAAAATGGAAAACTTGAGGCTGGGTTTATAGTTCTGTAGTAGAGCTCTTACCTAGCACATGTGAAACCTGGGGTTTGATTCCCCTAACTGCATGTGTGTACGCATGTACATGCACACACATGTGCACACACAAAGTGAATATGTAGCCCATAAAATTCAAAAAAATTTTCTACAATGCTCTATACAGTAAGAGTCTAGTATCAAGAAAATGTAAAGTACTTTTTACAACTCAAGAACAAAAAGACAATCACACTAACAAATCCGCACAAGGTTCGAATAGCTAGTTCTCTGAAGGTGCACAAATGGCCAACTACACAAAAGGATGCCCGAGTACTAGTCTTTAGAGAAATGCAAACTAAAATACAATGAGATACCACGTCACAGTAGATGATTGTAATAACACTTTAAAAAGTGGAGTCTACAAAGTGTTGGAGAGGATGTGGATAAGTAGGAACATTTGTTAAATGCTCTTAGGAATAGCCACTGTGGAAAGCAGCAATTTCATGATCCCTCAGTAAGTTATAAAGTATTACTATATGACTGAGTAGCTTCACACTTGGGTATATACAATCTTCTGTTAGTATCTACAGAGGACTGATTCCAGAACCCCCATGGATACCAAGTATATTTTATGTGCAAGTCCATTGTATGAAATGGTGAAGGGTCTCCATATATATAATCCATGTGACCCTCTGGTATTGTACTTTAACCCCTAGTGTAATACTTAATACTGTGTGATTCCTATGTAAGTAGTCTGCTTTTCTTTGCAGTGCTGGGGATTAAACTTATGTTTACATGCTAGGCAAGTGCTGTACGACTGAGCTACACCTCCAGCCCAGTACACAGATGTTATATTGTATTTTTAGGAAATAATGACATGGAAAAAAGTATATACATGTTTGGTACAGAAACCATTTTTCCCCAATTTTTTTGTTTTGTTTTTGAGATAGGGTCTCACTGCATAGTTCAGACTGGCCTTGAACTCACTATATAGCCTAGGCTGGCCTAGGTGAAAATACTCTGGAACTAAATAGTGGTGATGGTTGTGGAATACTTTGAATGTACTAAATGTTACTAATGGTAACTGTGTTGCATTTTGGGGGGCCCACAATTAAAAACATTAATTATCCTAGTTACCTGACCTTGATTTCACATGTAAATACCATCTTGATCAAAAAGTATGTGAGGTCACAACAGACTGGACTTAAAATTACGGCTCTGCTTCAAGTAGCTTTTGTTTTATTGTTTTGAGACAGGGTCTTGTATAGTTCAGGCTGGCTTTGAACTCACAGGGACATAGAAGACAGGGGTTCAGACTGGCTTCAGACCTGCAGTGATCTTGTCTTAACCTCCTGAGTCTTAGGATTGCAGGCATGTGCCCCCATACCCAGTTCTAATTAGCTTGGTTTGTTTATTTGTTTGTCTGCTTGTTTATGTACTAGGTATTAAACTTAGGCCTTTGAAATGAATTACATCTCTAACCCTTTTTTTTTTTTATTTTGAGACAAGTCTTCTTTAAGTTGCCTTGGCTGGACTTGAAATTGTGATCCTTTGGTCTCACCCCCTCAGAGTGCTGGGATGGATTAGATTTTTGGTGTCTCTGAGCCTTAATTTCTTTTTCTACAAAGTGGTGATAATAATGGCCCTTGTCTTTTCTAACATACATGAGTTGAGAGACTCTTCTCCCGTCACCAACCCATTTTGATAGATTTTTTTCCCTGTATATTACTTAAACCAACATTAGGAATCATGCTGCATTTGGAGCATTTGCAGTCCAGTAAATTAGTTAGCAGTTAATAGAGGTCTATGTGCTTTCCAAGTACTGTGGTCTTGGTACTATGGCTTATATTTGAAAATTTCTGTTTGCTTGAGATATATCCATGAAAGAATATAAGGTGGTGTGTTAATTACTTTTCTTTCCTTGCTGAGACACATACCTGATACCCAAAATTAAGGAAAGAAAGGTATATTTAGCTCACACTTTGTAGAAGTTTCAGTCCACAGTTGGCTTGTTCCAAGGCTGGGTGGCATGGCAGAGGGGCAGCCTTTCTTGGTAGTAGAAGACAGCAGAAAGTAACAAGGGCAAAAGGGGGAGAGCAAGCCTCTTTTTTTCCCTTATATTGTATGCAGGCTCCCTGCTCTAGTGGGATTGTAGCACTGGTACCATCTCTGTGCCCTTCTCTTGCACAGGCTCAGGGTGTTTACAAAGTGAAGATTCTGGCCCCCTGCTGAGTCACTTAACCATCTGAACTTCTCAAATTGACACAATTAATCATCCATTACAACATCCTGGAGCACAGCAGCCCTAGGGCATGTCCCTCACACCCTAGGATGTAGAACTGCTGAGTTACTCAGTTAAGCTTCTGCACTTCCCATGTTGATGGAGTTGGGTCAGAAATGGAACTTACTGACTCACTAGTGCAATCTACATTCCTGTCCATCTCTAAATGCCCTGCTTCCAGGATATTGATTTCTAGACTCCATGGAAATGTTTATTGTCCTCACCTGCTCCAAAAGATAAATCATGACCTTGGCTTATATGACTACATCCCCAGCATCCCTTGGTTCTGATCCCATGACGATGTTAGAAAGGTGTAGGAGTGTTGTTCTTTAAATCCACCAGTATGGGCGCTACTGTCATTTTCTAACCTGTGATTCTGAAGTAGTTAAAAAGTGCTGCAAAATAGGTATAGAAATCAGGAGCCTCCGATAATGGGCTGATCAAGTTTATGATAAACCAAGAGCTAGGAGCTAACCTTACTGGTTATTTGCAGTTTTCCAAGCACTTTGCACATTCCTGGATCTTTAGGTAACTTTCCCAAGGTCATGTAGTGGTTAAGTTTCAGAGCCAGGATTTCATACAGGTCTTCTGACTTCTGTCCTCTGTACTATGCTTCCTGCAATCACATGAATGAATCCATTATTTTTCACTGCCGTCGAGCCTCCTACAATTCAGAATATTAATGTGCATGTTGACCACTTTATAGTGAATTAAATGAAATCAACTTGAGCCATGTTTTTCTGTACTTACATCTAGGAGAAGAACTGTAGCCATGAAGTGACAGTTGTCCTGTTTTCTAGAACTTTCTATGATGCAAAATCTATTGGTGAGTAACTTTCTTTTTCTTGGAATTTGTTTTGTTTTTTTTTTTTTTAGGAGACGGGTCTCACTAAGTTGTCCAGGCTGGCCCCTAACTCCTGGGCCCAAGTGATCCTTCTATCTCAGCCTCATTCATAGCTAGAACTACAGGTGTGTAACAGTCATACCTAGCTTCCTACAGTTATATTTCATTAAGTGACCCCTGCTGCCCTCCCCAGCCACTCTTTTTCACCTTTTTTCCCTTCACACTGCTCATTTTTCCCGCCTTTCTTATGTAGACAGGGTAAAGTAGAAAGTAGCATAGTCTGTTAGAGGATGTAAGAGGTCTGTGGCCTGTATTCATCCTACAACCAATTTAGGAGATAAACAATTAGTTTTTATTTTTTGTGATGCAGTTCTTCTACTCAGAAGAGGAAGCCCTCAAAACTACATTTCTCTTTTCAATCTGATCTACATACTTCCTTTTTTCTGTTTCAGATGAATTTCCTGAAATAAACCGAGCCTCAATTCGACAGGATCACAAAGGGCAATTTTATGAAGATTTTTACAAGTATGTTTGGGTGCCTCACTGTCTTTCATTTACTTATGGTTGTTTCTTTCCTCAGTTAACCCCCTTTCCCCCCAAAAAAAAGCCCTCAAAAAAACTAAACTTAATTTTGGAATAATTTAGTTGTAGGTGGTATAGTGAAAGGACTTGCCGTATACCTTTACTGAGTTGTATCTGATGTTAACATTTCATAATCAAGTTATATTTGCTAAAACTAGGATATTAGCATTGGGACATTACTATTAACTAAATTCAGTCTTTTTCTGGTTTCACCAGTACTTTTTTGTTCTAGGATCCAATCCAGGCTACCACACTGTATTTAAAACCTTCTAGATTTTGTATTGTAAAAAAGTTCAACATGCAAAACAGTGAATAAATAATATAATGTTCCTTTATATCTAACACCTGGATTTGGATTTTGTAGTTACTATATTGCTATATTTATTTAATCTATTCTTGGTTAAATTTTACTTTGTTATAAATGGCATAACATTCTTATGCAAAGCCAGAAAAGGGGCATTTTTATATATAACCATAGTATCATTTAACAAAATTAATAATTCTATAACATAATCCAGTTGATACTGAAATTTCCTTAATTATACCCCCAAATGACTGGCTGGCTGGCTTTTTTGTGTGTGTGTTTCTGTGTCTTGAGATAAGTACTATGTAGTGCAGGCTGGTCTTGAACTCGCTCTGTAGCCCAGAATGGCCTCAAATACATAGCAGTCCACCTGCCTCAGCCTCTCAGTGCTGGAATAATAGAGGTGCACTATACACCTGGCCATTTTTCTTTTAAAATTTAAGTTAACGTTATTGTTACTTTTTCAATACATTCACATAGTTCTAATTTTTAAATGTGCAGAGAATATACTCTGTAAATAAATTCTAATCCATCCCTTTCTGTTAATTTATTTCCCTAATGTGGGCATGTTTATTGGATATATATTTAATGGATACATGTGAATGTTCTTTTTAAAGTTTAATGCACACTACCTAGTTGGAATTCAAGCTGAACAATACATGAAGATAGATGTTCATATGTCTGTCCAACACTGGACATTGATATAATGTCCAGGCATTTTTTTATTATGTCTTCCTATTTTTAAATTTTTAATTTCTGTGACTATTAGACTAGGAGAGTAGCTCATTGGTAGTGCACTTGCCTATGTTCAAGGCCCTGGCTTGGATCCCTAGCACCATAAAACAAGGTACACAACTGTTATTTTCATTACATTTTTTTTGTTAGTCATTGTTAAATACACTTGACTTTCATTACTTATTCTTGTGTGATAAATTCCCCTGACACTGGGAATGCCACAGTCCTCTTGTCTTGAAACCTTGTAAGGGCCCTGATGCCCTGTGACCCTGTAGTTGCTGTGTGGGCCTGTTGCACGACAATGCTTCTTTCAGAGTGGTGGTGCAGAATGAGAGAAGAGAGGAGTGGACCTCACTGCTTGTGACCATTAAGAGGCTCTTCATCCAGTATCCAGTGTTGGTGCGGCTGGAACAGGCAGGTACTGCATCTGTGTAAGTGGTGGCGTGGCAAGGAAGGAGGTGTAGGATAGATGCTGGTGTGAGAGGAGGTTCATGCTTATCCATGTGTAGTTTCTGCTTCTGGTTGGGTTTCTTTTCTCTCTTCTCTTTTCCTCCCTTCCCCTCCCCTCTTTTTTTTTTTTTCCTTGAGACAGGGTCTGACTGTGTAGTCTAGGCTGGCCTTGAACTCACCATGTAGCCCAGATTAGCCTTGAATTTGCAGTGATCCTCCTCCTTCAGTGTCCCAAGTGCAGGGATTACAAGCATGTGCCATCATGTCTGGCTCAGGTTTCTATTTTCAGTTCCGTCAGTTTATTCATTATGAATGCAGTAAGTTTGCTTTGTACTTAACACAGGGTGTGTGTTTTGGGGGTTTTCTATGGAACCAGCTTCTTTTTGTTTGTTTGATTTTTTGAGACAGGGTTGGGCTTAGTAATGCAGGTTGGCCTTGAACTCATTACATAGCCCAGGGTGGCCACAAACTCTTGGTGGTCCTCCTGCTTCATCCTTCCAAGTGCTGGGATTACAGGCATGCACCACCGTGCCCTGCTAATTTTTTTTGTCAGTGTTGCTGTGCTTTGCTTTTAAGAGTTCATCTTTCATGAGATGTTTTTCCTTCTCCTGTGTCTTTCGCTTCAGAGGGCTTTCCTCAAGGAAACAATTCTACCTCAGCTCAAGGAAACTACCTAGAGGCCATCAACTTGTCATTCAATGGTGAGTAAGGGTGCCAGCACAGTGAGCTGCCGTCTTCCTTGCCACACGGCCATGGACTTCTCTTTACTGATGCCTGAAGACCCAGACCTAGTTGGTGATGTTCCTGCCTACCTCATCTCCAGATTAATTTGAAACAGTAACTTCTGGTTCGATGGTCTTTTTTTCTTTTTGAGACAGAGTCTTGCTATGCAGTTCAGGCTGGCCTTGAGCTCACTTTGTAGTCCAGGCTTGTCTTGAACTCGCAATGATTCTCCTGCCTCAGCCGCCCGAGTGCTGGGATTACAGGCGTGTGCCACCATACCCGGCCCACTTCAGTGGTCTTAATAGTCAGCATTTAGCTTTGGGGTCTCCTGTTGGGAAATCAGCCTGGTGCTTCCCTGTCTTTCTCATGGTGAAGAGCTGGGGGATCTTGCTTGGAGTCTTTGTTTTGCTACAGGTGGCTCCTTTTTCCACCCTTATCCCTCAGTTGCTTCTAGGTGTAATTAAACAATAGAAATAACACAAACTACTTTTAGAAATTATAAATGGAACTTATGTTCCTAGAATTCAAGTATAGAAAATGACATGAAATAAAAAGAGGACCCCTTTCAGCCCTCTGTCCATGAGTCCTCTTCTAGGAGGAGCCATTGTTAACAGTGTTGTTTGGTTTCTTCTTAAGGTTTATGCTCGTCTTTACACAATAGCTGGCGTAGTGTTATTTGCCAATAACAGAAAACTACTGAATTAATTTAAAGAAAAAGGGAAATTTATTCAGGATGCAGCTAGGAGGGGCCTTGATGTCTTGTTGGAGAACCTTGGGGCTCTGAGAAATAATATAAGTTCCTGGAGCCACACTGAGCCCTCAGCAACGCTGTTTTTGCTATTTGTTCAGCATTGCACTTGCTAGTAGAATCTGATGGGCCTAGCTCCAGGCATGTGTCAGCCCAGCACTGGCCAGTGGTGGGAGCGATGATGTCCATTACTTCACTCGTATATGTCACCTTCCCATGTGTCTGTACCTAGGGACTAGGGAATTGTGGAGCATTGTGTATTTTACTAGCAGCTGTTTCTGTCGGTTTTTTTTTTTTTTTTAACTTTTAAAAAAAATTTTATTTTAAAGACAAAAGAATGGAGACATATGAACCAGAAAAGCCATAAACAATACAGAAAATACAAAGTTATACAGATTATAGTAGGGAATTAGAACTGGATGTTGTATTATATAGTTATCGTCACATTAGTTAACACAAAAACATTAAAGGAAATACCAAATTATAGATAAGATAGTAGGGAATTTGCACTGGATGCTGTATAATATAAAGTTATCTTCATTTCTGCTAATACAAAAACGACTGAGGAAATACAGAATTATAGAGAACATAGAAGGGAATTAGCTCTGGATGCTGCCCTACAT
>PVLD010024322.1:0-25686 GCA_004027595.1 Dinomys branickii
TCTTTATTAGTTTATATTTGTTTATACAATGGAAACCTCCACATATATGCAAAGGCAGAATTTTAAGACGACGCTTGTAGAGATCTTTCCTCCATTCTTCATTATTTCCCATTTACGCTAAATAAGTTGCAATTAGTTGTAGTTAGTGTTTTAATTTGCTTCGTTTATTCAAAACGTGTTATTCAATTTAATAGTAATAGGTCTATCCACCACCACACATGCAGAATATATTATACATGTTCATTTAAATTTGGTGTTTTTAATTTGTGATCTGAAGCATTCTCTTTTATAAAATTTAATCATTCTTTTATTTTCTAGCGACTAGATTTCATGCTTTAATTAAAATAATGCATATACCTCAAGATTATAAATACACAATTTCATATGATCTTATGTTTTATTCACTTATTATTTAGGGTGTGTGTCATGGGTCCCTCTGAAATTGCTATATACATATTGCTGTACTAGTAGAAATAATGGTAAAGGTTGATAAATAACAGATTCTTTTTCCCTGATAGTTACTATGCTGAGAACTCTAGGTCTATTATCTCATTTAATCTTTACAAATACTGCTTGAGGGTTCAGGTAATACTGAGCTTAGCAGATGTGAAACTGAGGTTGATGAGATGAACTGACTTTGCCACAGTGGTAAAATATGAAGTGGTGGAGACTCTAACCCAGTGCTGTGTGCTTGAAAAGGGATGTGTTCATTCAACTGCCATTTTCTAATCTACTATGACAGCTAATGCAATTTCACAACTGTGATGGTCATTTATTTTTCCTTTAGAATGAATATCTCTTGGTACTCACAGTTCATTTTCTATTGAAATATTCATTTTTATTAGTTTGTAAGTTCTAACAAACACCATTTTAGAGATATTAGCCATACAGCCAATATGTAGAAATGGCATTTCCTTATTATTAAGTTTTGAAACATTTATTGACTAGAACTTTGCATGTTTTTCTCATAACATACACCAGTTTGTGCTGACAAACATTGTACTTGATGGTCTATCTCACCTATAATTTGTCTGCAACTTATGAGTGATAAATTTGAATATCTTGTGCTCACAGTTTGATAACTACATGCTACTTGCAAGTGGTGAAGTGTTGATACAAGAGTATTTTGTTCACATGTAGGGAGCCATTTACCAGAGGAGAATTTATCGAATACTTAATTGAGCCTGGCTCCTCTGAATGTCCAGCTTCTTCGTAAGTTAAATTCTCACGCAGCTGTGAATCTTTCTGGAATCTCCACTGTGTCCCTCAGATCTTTTTCCTCTTGCCCTGGTGTTGGCTTCTTCTCAGTGCCTAGCTTTCATGCTCTGGTGGAGGTAGCTTCCTATTTGACCCTTTGATTGTTTTGGGGAACATTTTTTGACATTTTTGTAAAAATGTTTTTGACATTTGTTTTGTCACACTCTCGTTTGACAACAATACTCTCCTCCATCATTCTCAAACCATGACCCTCTGTCCTAGCATGGACCTTCCTGGCACCAAGTAGCAGTGCATGAGGACCTGTGAGATCATTCTGCGCTGGGCCTGGGGCTCTGCTCTCCAGCTCCTCCTGCTTAAGCCCTTATTCCGACACACATGGTTCCTTGGGGCGGAGAATGAACTGTCTGAATTCCTTATCTGTCTGACCTCCCAGAGGTCACCGTGTAGCAGAAGACACAGGCCCCCACCCCAGCCAGTGTACTTCAGTTTGTTAGTTGCCCAGGGAATACTTTTGCATACAGTTTCTGTTATATTTGTTTCCTAGAAAGCCTGATCACTGTCATTCATAGCTGGCCACTATGATGCACATTGTATAGAACAATCCCTAATTGACACTCAGTTCTGCCTCTGTATTTCCTGCTTGCTTATCCCATATAAGCCCTAGACCACCAGAGATCAGGGCCTGATTTTTTGGAATGATTCAGATTAGTGCACAGTGATATAAATTAATCTGCCTCCAAATTCTGGGTGTCGTTTTGGTGTTTCTCATTTTCATGACAGGCATAGTCCAAAATGATTTACTTGAGAGACACCTAAACCACGACTGTCAGGGACAGTTTTCCGCATTCCATTATGGATCTTTTAAAACATATATTTTAGTTTATCCACAACTGTGGTGGCACAAAATCTGGACAATCACTTTCAAGTTTTATCACTAAGTAGTTATACTAGTTTGATCATGCAGCTTTCCATCAATGAATCCAAATGAAATGCACAAGTCAAGACACTTTCTGAGGGTACAGGGAAATGGGGGATGGGTGTGTTCAACATATCCACCTTAGCACATCCCCAGATGTGAAACGAGGAGAGGCAGAGCAGTGTGTTTAACATAGAGTTTTAAAATGATTAAAGTATAATAGGTATGTGTATGAATCTGTTAAAATGAAATCTATGAATGTTTACAAATATAACCTGATTGAAAGAAAGATGCAAGAAAATAAATACAAGTTACCTAGGTAAATTTGTATTTTGTATAAACATTGAATATATAGCAAATATTTCCTCGAGTTGAACACTACATTTTTAAACTAAATCTTGCAAGTCTATCTGAATGTCCTTTTGACTTGAGGATGAAGAAAGCTTCTAACAAAGTGACCTGTACACATGGTCCACGGTAGTTTAACTTGGCTCAGTGTCTCATACATCAACATCATGGATCCTAGTTTCTTTTTCAATAAGATGGAGACAAGGAGTATCCGATTTGTGGTTGGTGAATGCCACACACTGTACTGACAGATGTGACTGCAGGTCTTTGTAACAAAGAAAAATTTTCATCTCAAAAGAACATGGCAGCAGCATTAACACAGGAAAATAAAATGTAATGACGTCACTGTTCCCACGAGGGATAGGGCCCTGTGATTCAGCCTCTCCCTCCCACCATATTCACACTCACCAGCCTCACTCCAGAGCACTCAAGGTCCCTGGATTGTCTTCCTCTGGTGAGGATCTGCTTCCAGTGGCCACACAGGGGCGCTGCAGGAGTGCTCAGAAAAGAGAGGCAGGGGCTGCTCTCAGGCTCCGCCCCTTGTGGTCACCAACTGGGCTGTCTTCTCACTGTTCCTGCCTTTCACTCAGTCAGGAAGACCAGCGCCAACTCACTCTTGTAGGGATCCCTTCACGTGAAGTAAGATTTTAGTTTGGAAAGGGCTTTCTACCCTTCTCATCTGGTCTCTCTCCTTGTAAAGCCCAGGAGAAGCAGCCATGCTGTGGGCTGTGACCCTGCTTCTAGCTTTCCTGTCTATGGGTAAGTGGGCGAAATAGTAGCTCCTGAGATATTTTTTCCCCAGCCATGCCAGAGAATGTCATTAACTCTTCTTCCTTATGTTGTGATGTTTCCACAGCAGGCAGTCAAACTTCTTCCAACACTGAATGGGGAATGGTCACAGTCACCAGGAAACCTGGGTCATATCTGACAATCACTTGTGATATTCGTGCTACAAGAAGCTACATCCACTGGTACCGATTTCAGGAGGGGCGGGCCCCAGAACGCCTCCTCTATTATGACTTCCCCAATTCCAAGGCTGTTCTGGACCCGGGAGTAGAGCAGGGAGATACAGTGCTATTCAAGCCACAGGGCATAGCAATAAATTTGTAGTATACCATGTGGAAGAAAGTGACTCCGGGGTGTATTACTGTGCAATGTGGACAGGCACAGTGCTTCACACCTGCTCTCTTCTACACTGAAAATGTGCTTGTGGCTGCTCCTGGTGCACAGGATAGATCAGCCCCCAGCTTTTTCCCTGTCTTAACATCTACTATGTTGATATCTACTTCACTTGACCAGGCGACTGAGTGCTTAATTTGTATATTCCTTTGCCAAAAGCACAATGTTACTGTAATAATTGCTTCATGGTAATTCCAATAAGAGATGAAATTTTTAGAAACATTTTCATTCAATAGTGCTATAGAGATATAAATTGAAAGGAGATCTTTACTATCCATATGCTGTCATGAATATCACTAAGGGAGCATCCTGTTTTCGGTCTTCTAGGTTTGTCTATATCATGACAGTATTCATCAGCTGTACACCCAATTAGTTACAGAAGTTACAGGCAATGTCTAGAATGAGTCTCAGGTCCCAAGTTGGCCAGGAGTCTGCTGTGTCAGTAGAAGACCATGGTACTCATGGATCCTAAGACATGAGTACATGGTACTTATGGATCCTAAGAGAAGGTTGCAGCATCAGTTACCAGATGTTCACTCAGAATCTGTCTGATCCATACCTGCTACTCCAACCTCTGCATTACCTCACCAAGGGGCTGAATTCTGGGTCATGCAGAGTGGTCCCCCTAGAGATCAGGTGCCCCCTGGCAAAAACCTTATGTCTGTTCAGAAAATCATAAAAGTCTGCATTTTAATCCTCCAAACCCTTCCCCAGGCCTGAGAGTTCATGACCCCGTATGGACTGGTTTAATTTAGATTCTCCCCTACCTTGGAGATCAGGGACACCACCCATGGGAGAGAGAAAAGCGAGGAGAGAAGACTTCACCATAAAGAGTGTGAGGCACTAGAAATGGGTAGATATTATGCAAATGTGTGGCTGGAGGTCACTAGCAATTGTGAAATCTCTAATGAGGAACCACTCAGTAATAAGACCATAATACCAACTGGGAGAAACACTTGTGAATTGTTTGTGATGATACAAAATACAATCCATTTTTATAACAGCATGGAGGTTAGTGGTTTTTCTCCCCTCAGAGGAATACTTTCTCATTTCTGAGCATCTAAAGAGTAGAGGAAAATGGGAGGCAAAAGAATTACCCATCTTCCTATCATTCCACTGCCCACTGTGTATTGAGATTTTCCAACCCAGGACTGCACTGTGCGGCCAGTGGCACAGCTGTCACCGCCTGAAGGTTGTAATGATAAAGCTGAATCGTCCTTTGCTGAACAGTTCTGTTTGTTTGCCCCTGCTCCATTTCTAAACCTGGAATCTTCCTACTGAGTTACATTCTCAGTCTTTAAAAATGTTTATTTTTACATTTAAGACAGGGTCTTGTCATTTCCTAGTTGCTCAGGCTGGGGCTCCAAATTTCCCTCCTCGTGACTCAGCCACTGAGAGTGTGGAGATCATTGGTGTGTCCCACCATGCCCACACAGATTAGGCCTCCTGGTGTGCTCTGGGTTGGCCACCCTCCTTGCTGCTCAGGACCTGGATGGGTAAAGCTCTCTGCTGCTCTACAAAAGATGCCGGGAGAGTTCTGAAACCCCACTGTGGGCACATGGGTCTCACCCTGAGGAGGAGTGTGGCATAGTGAGGCTTGGTGTTGGCACAGCCAGCTCTAGCAGACCATGGACTTGTGGAATCCATAGATTTATCTCGTTTATACACAAGGGGACTTGGCAGGTCTAACATCCACCACGGGCCCAGAGCAGAACTCATGGCAGGTTTAACCTCTGTCATACCGGTCTGTTGGCACAGAGACCAGGGGTAGTGCTCACCTGGAGAAGACCACAGGGAAACCTGAAAATATGACAGACTGACAAGTAGACCAACACTTTCTTGAAATCAAGTGAATGATCTCCGTAAAATAGCAGTCATAAAAAGAACTCCTGAAAGATTCTAAGAACAAATAAGGAAACAAAGTTTGTGATTTTACTCTGGTAAATGGACTGATGATTGTGGTATCGTATAGATCTGGCCAAAGCCCTGGGTTTTGATGGCCAGTGTGAAACTTCAGGAATGACTAACCTGAGAGAAGTGTCTGAGATGCCATTGCTCTGTGAACTTCCCAGGATCCCATCCTCATCCTGCCCTGGCACCTCCTGAGCTCCCCTCAGCTGAAGGTTTCCTCAGCTTCCTTCCTGGGCACTCAGCCAGGCAGATGGGTCTCTAAGACGTCACACATTCACCAGCTCTTCACTTGCGAGAATTATTTGCATCCTTATTGATAAAGTTGACTGAAGGATTTTTTTTTAAAAACCTGGCTTTAGTCTTGATATTTTTGTTCCAATTAATCTTTGGAGATGCAGCATGTGCACAGGCTGCTCGCTATGCCCAGGAGGGCTGTGAACTGGATGAAATAGCATCAGATTCGTAAGGGTAGGATCAGAAGTGTCTTATGTGATGCAAGTGCTTGTTATCTTGGCTCCAGTGAGTTGTTAGGCTCTCTGAACAGGACTTGTGCCTAAGACAGAACAAGCCTTGCTCCATGCACAGACACCTTGAACACCTTGTGCTTGCAGAGTTCTGAAAAAAAAATCCAAAAATCTTTCATAAGAGAATCAGATAGCTTAAAACTAAGACAATATCTGCTTAACGAATCTGCAAACAAAGGTAATATCACTCACCATCACAGACACAGTAATTTTATGTCTATTTTGTTATTGGGAGCTGGAAAATTGACCACTTTGGAGGAATACTGAAACAAAATGTTAGCAGTAAAACTACAAAATTCCTTTCCATCTATTTTTAAACATTTTAGAAATGTATGGGCAAAATTCTGACTGCAGAAATTTTTCTCCTACTGACACCTTTGCTAATGTGGACTTTATTCCACATAGCAGCTGTGTATACAGGAAACATAGTAAAGGTCCTAACATGCAATGAGTACACTTGGGGGTTTGTTATGGTTGATACATTGTGTCAACCTGGGGAGTCTAGAGATTTGGCTGAGTGATTCAGCAGGAAGCCAGGGTGCTTGCTTTTTACACATCCTGAGCCTGTGGGAGAGGAGGGCATGGAGACTGTGTGAGAGCTACATGCCCCCTGGGTGTGGGTAGGCTGTTTACAAGGTAAGGGAGAAAAAGAGGCTGCTTGCAGCCATTCCTCCCTTTTGCTGGTTGTGTTTGCTGTGCTCTGCTGCCCTGAATGCTTGCCCTCTGCCATGTGCCACTCTGCCTCAGAACCAGCCAAGTATACACTGAAACCTCCACAAACTGTGAGCTAAATAAACCTTTCCTTCCTTCACTTTGGGTGTTGGGTATTTTGTCTCAGCAAGGAGAAAAAAGTAACCAAGACAGGGTTCTTTTGTTCAATGCAGATATAAATCACTCATTGCAAAGTGCAGCTCCTTTGATGCCGGTGATATTTATGTGCCCATGGTTCCCAACCCCTTAGTGTGCCGGCTCAAAACTTGAAGTGACACCACCACTCACTGCTCCGTGTTGCAGCTCTTACTGTTACAGCACAACTTCTGAGTGTTTTGCAGTAATCATACTCTGTGCTACCTTGGATGTGTAGGCAGCTTCTTTTCTTTTAGTTTGTACTTTTTAATTTTTGAAACTGGTTTTCTTTATTAGTGTGTATTTGTTTATACAATGGAAACCTATACATATATGCAAAGAAAAAATTATAAGACAGGATGCTTGTAGAGATTTTTACATCATTCTTCGTTATTTCCCATCTCCACTAATAAATTGCAATTAGTTGTAGTTAGCATTTTTACTTTGCTTCACTTATTCAAAACATGTTATTCAATTTAATAGTAATAAATCTATCCACAACCACATATTCAGAATATATTATACATATTTACTGAAATTTGGTGCTTTTAATTTGTGATCTGAAGTATTCAATTTTATAAAATTTAATCATTCTTTTATTTTCTAGTAACTAGGTTTCATGCTTTAATTAAAGTAATGCTACCACCTCAAGATTATAAATACAGAATTTCATATTATCTTATATTTTTATTCATTTATTATTTAGGTTGTGTGTAATGCATCCCTCTGAAATTTGTATAAAACAATTGCTGTACTAGTAGATATAACGGTGAAAGTTGAGAAATACAGATTCTCTTTCCCTGATAGTTACTGTGCTGAGAACTCTAGGTCTATTATCTAATCTAACCTTCACAAATACTGCTTGGAGGTTCAAGGACCACTGAGCTTAGCAGATGAGAAACTGTGGTTGATGGGATGAACTGACTTTGCCACGGTTGTAAAATATGAAGTGGTGGAGAGTCTAACCCAGTGCTGTGCTCTTAAAATGAGATGTGTCCATTCAACTTCCATTTTCTTACCTACAATGAGAGCTAATGCAATTTCACAACTGTGATGGTCATTTAATTTTCCTGTAGAGTGAATACCTGTTTGTACTCATAGTCCATTTTATATTAAAATACTCATTTTTTATTAGTTTGTAAGTTGTCACAAACACTATTTTAGAGATATCAGCCAAACAGCCAATATGTACAAAAGATATTTCCTTATTATTTAATTTTGGAAGCATTTAATGACTAGAAATTTGATGATTTTCTCATAACATATACCAGTTTGTGCTTACAAACACTGTGCTTGATGGTCTACCTCACCTGTAATTTGTATGCAACTTATGAGTGATAAATTTGAGTACCTTGTGCTCACAGTTTGATGACACCTACATGCTACCTATAAGTGGCGAAGTGTTGATTCAAGAGTATTTTCCTCCCATGTAGGGAGCCAACTGTCAGAGGAGAATTTACTGAATGCTTAATCGAGCCTGGCTGCTCTGATGTACAGCTTCTTCATCAAGTTAAATTCTCACGCAGCTGTGTATCTTTCTGGACTCTTCACTGTGTCCCTCAGATCTTTCCCCTCTCGCCTCAGTGTTGGCTTCTTCTCAGTGCTTAGCTTTCATCCTCTGTTCAGTGTAGCTTCCTATTTGACACTTTGGTTGCTTTGGGGGGGCTTTTTTTGACGTTTTTGACACTTGTTTTGTCACACTCTAGTTTGACATCAATACCCTCCTACCTCATTTTCAAACCATAAGCCTCTGTCCTTTCCTGGCTCCAGGCAGCAGTGCATGAGGACCTGTGAGATCATTCTGCAAATGGCCTGGGGCTCTGCTCTCTGGTTTCTCCCACTTAAGCCCCTGTTCCTACGCACATGGTTCCTTGGGGTAGAGGATGATCAAACCTAATTCCTTATCCGTCTGACTTCCCAGAGTTCGCCATGAAACAGATGATGTTCCTTCCACCCCAATCAGTGTACTTCAGTTTGTTAGTAGCCCAGGTAATATTTCTGCATACAATTTCTGCTATGTTTGTTTCTTAGAAATCCTGGTCACTGTGATTCATAGCTGGCCACTATGATGCACATTGTATAGACCAATCCCCAGTCAACAAGTCATTCTGCCTCTGTACTTCCTGCTTGCTTATCCCATATAAGCCCTAGACCACCAGACATCAGGGCCTGATATTTTGGAAATGATCCAGATTAGTGCCCACTGATGTAAATAAATCCTCCAAATGCTGGATCTCCTTTTGGCATTTCTCTTTTCCCTTGCAACCATAATGAAGGATGATTTACTTGATGGAGACCAAAACCACAATCACTGGACAATTTTCCGCATTCCATGCTGGATCTTTCAAACATATATTTTAGTTTATTCACTGTTGTGGTGGCACAAAATCTGGACAACCACTTTCAAGCTTTACGACTAATTAGTTACACTAGTTTGATAATGTGGCTTTCCATCAGTGAATCCAAATGTAATGGACAAGTCAGGACACTGTCTAAGGGTACAAGGCAATGGGGGATGGATGTGTTCAACACATAAACCTTAGCACCTCCCCAGATGTGAAACGAGGAGAGGCAGATCAATGTGTGTAATATAAAGAGTTTTATAATGATCAAAGTATATTAGGTGTGTGTATGAATCTGTCAGAATGAAATCTACACATGTGTATAAATATAACCATATTAAAAGAAAGATGTAAGAAAAACAAATACAGGTTGCCTAGGTAAATTTGTATTTGGTATAAACATTAATTATATAGCAAAATATTTCTTTGAGTTGAACACTGTATTTTTAAACTAAATCATGCAAGTCTATCTGAACGTCCTTTTGACTTGGGGATGAACAAAGCTTGTAACAAAGTGACTTGTGCACATGCTCCACATCAGTTTCATTTTGCACAGTGTCTCATGCATCAACATCATGTATCCTAGTTTTTTTTTTAATAAGATGGAGACAGGGATTTTCCAGTTCGTAGGCGGTGAGTGCCCCACACTCTACTCACAAATGTGACTGTACATAAGGATAATAAAGAAGAATTTTCATCTCAAAAGCACACGGCAGCAGCATTAACACAGTAAACTACATTGTAATGAAGTCACTGTTCCTATAAAGAACAGGGCCCTGTGATTCAGACTCTGCCTCCCACCATGTTCACACACAGCAGCCTCACTCCAGAGCTCTCAAGGTCCCTGGATTCGCTTCCTCTGTTGAGGACCTGCTTCCGGTGGCCACACGGGGGCACTCAGCAGCACGCAGAGACAGGCAGGGGCTGCTCTCAGGCTCCGCCCCTTGTGGTCACCAACTGGGCTGTCTTCTCAGAAAGTTCCTGAGCTACTGCTCCTGCCTGTCACTCACTCAGGAAGACCAGCACCAAGTCACACTTGTAGGGATCCCTTCATATGAAGTAAGATTTAAGTTTGGAAAGGGCTTTCTACCCTTCTCATCTAGTCTCTCTCCTTATAAGGGCCAGGAGAAGCAGCCATGCTGTGGGCTGTGGCCCTGCTTCTAGCTTTCCTGCCTCCCGGTAAGTGGGTGTAGTACCTGAGATATTTTTTCCCCAGCAATGCCAAAGAATGCCATTAACTCTTCCTTCTCATGTTGTGATGTTTCCACAGCAGGCAGTCAAACTTCTTCTGACATGAACTCGGGAATGGTCACAGTCACCAGGAAACCTGGGTCATACCTGACAATCACTTGCGATATGCGTGCTACAAGAAGCTACATCCACTGGTACCGATTTCAGGAGGGCCGGGCCCCACAACGCCTTCTTTATTATGACTTCCCCAGTTCCAAGGCTGTGCTGGATCTGGGAGTCAGACCAGGGAAATACAATGCTCATCAAACCTCGGGGCATAGCAATAAATTTTTAGTACAGAATGTGGAAGAAAGTGACTCTGGTGTGTATTACTGTGCAGTGTGGACAGGCATAGTGCTTCACACCTGCTCTCTACTACACTGAAAAATTTGCTCTTGGCTGCTCCTGGTGCTCAGGATAGATCAGCCTCCAGCTTATTTCCTGCCTTAATATCTACTATGTTGTCTACTTCACTTGAGTAGGCCACTGAGTGTTTCAGTGTATATTCCTTTGCTAAAAGCACAATGTTATTGTAATAATTGCTTCATGATAATTCCAATAAGAGGTGAAATTTTTAGAAACATTTTCATTCAATAGTGTTACAGAGATACAAATTCAAAGGAAATCTTTTGCACCCACATACTGTCATGAATATGTATAAACGAGCATCCTAGTTTTGGTCTTGCAGGCTTGTCTACATCATTAACAGTCTTCATCATCTGTACACCCAGTGAGTTCCAAAAGTTACACACTATGCCCTTCATAGCCCAAGCTGTCCATGAGCCTGGTGGCTCAGTGAGAAGAAGCATGGTATCTCGTGATCCCAGGACAAGGTTCCTCCATCAGCTACCACGTGTTCACCCAGGATCTGCCTGCTCCAAATCTGCTACTCCAACTTCTATATGGCCCCACCCAGGGGCTGAGTTCTGAGTCATGCAGAGTGGTTCCCCGAGAGAACAGGCTGCCCCCTCTCGAAAACGTTATGTGTCTTCTGTAAATTATAGAAGTCTGGATTTGAATCCTTCAAACCCTTCTCCAGGCCTGAGAGCTCATGACCTCTTGCCTATAGACTTGTGTAATTTAGAATCACTCCTAACTTGGAGATCAGGGGCACCACCCATGGGAGAGAGAGAGAAGAGAGGAGAGAAGACTTCACCATTAAGAGTGTGAGGCACTAGAAATAGCTAGATATTATGAAAGTGTATGGCTGGTGGTACCAGCAATTGTGAAATCTCTAATGAGGAATCAACCACTCAGTAGCGAAACCATAATAACAACTGGGAGAAACACTTGTGAATTCTGATGCCACAACATACAATCCATTTTTATAACAACATGGGTGGTTAAAGATTTTCCCCCTCAAAGGAATACTTTCTTATTTCTGAGCATCAAGACAGTAGGGGAAAACAGGAGGCAAAAAGTGCACCCACCTTCCCATGAAGCACCTGTGCTTCCCGTTGCTCACTGTGTATTCAGCTGATGTCCCCATCCGGGGCTGCACTCTACAGACACTGGCATGGCTCTCACTTCCGGGAAGGGAGTAATGAAAAGCTGAACAGCCCTTTGCTAAAAATTCTATTTGTTCCTAACACCCCAGTACTAAACCTGGAAACTTCCTACTGAGTTACATTCTCAGTCTTTAAAAATGTATATTTTTAAATTTTAAGACAGGGTCTTGTCATTTTCTAGTGTCTCAGGCTGGGGCTCCAAATTTCCATCCTCGTGACTCAGCCACTCAGAATGTGGAGATCACTGGCCTGTCCCACCATGTCCACTCAGGTTAGGGTCCTGCTGTACTCTGGATCGGCCACCCTCCTTGCTGCTCAGGACCTGGATGGGTAGAACTCTCTGCTGCTCTACGAGAGATGCCAGGAGAGTTCTGAAACCCCACTGTGGGCACATGGGTCTCAGCCTGAGAAGGAGTGTGGTGTGGTGGGGCTTGGTGTTGGCAGAGCCAGCTCTTAGCAGACCACGGGTTTGTGAAATCCACAGCCTTCTCGGCCCCGCACACAAGGGGACTTGGCAGGTCTAGCATCCACCATGGGTCCAGGGCAGAAGGTCATGGTAGCTTTAACCTCTGTCGCGCAGGTCTGGTGGTGCAGAGACCAGTGACGGTGCTCACCTGGTGAAGACCACAGGGAAACCCAAAACTACAGCAGACTGATAAGTAGTCCAATTCTCTCTTGAAATCAAGTAAATGATCTCCACAAAATAGCAGTAATAAAAATGATCTCCCAAAAGATTCTAAGAACAAATAAGAAAACAAAGGGTGTAACTTTTACTCTGGCAAGTGAACTCATGATTGTGGTATCATGCAGATCAGGGCAAAGCCTTGTGTTTTGATGACCAATCTGAAGCTTCATGACTGACCTTGGAGAAGTGTCTGAGATGCCATCGCTCTCTGGACTCCCCAGGATCCCATCCCCCTCGTTTGCTTGCACCTGCTGATGTTCCCTCAGCTGAAAGTCTCCTCAGCTCTCTTCCTGGGCACTCAGCCAGGCAGAAGGGAGTTTAATAGGTTCCATGTTCACCAACTCTTCACTAGAGATGAACATTTGTGCCCCTATTTATAAAACTGACTGAAAGATTTTTTTTCTAAAAACCTTGCATTAGTCTTGATATTTTTGTCCTAATTAATCTTGGAGGTGGAGCATGTCCACAGGCTGCACCTGAAGCCGAAAAGGACTATGGGGTGGACAAGGTAGCCTCAGGTTGGCAACGGAGGGATCATAGGTGTCTTATGGGATGTAAGTGCTTGTTATCTTGGCTCTAGTGAGCTGTTAGGCCAATAGGACAGGACTTGTGCCTAGTACAGACCTTGCTCCAGGCACAGGCCTTGATCATCTTGTGCTTGCAGAGTTCTGGAAACATAAAAATTCCAAAACTCATTCATGAGGGGATCAGAGAGTTTAAAGGAAAGACGGTATCTGCTCACTGAATCTACAGAGCAAACAAAGGTAGTATCACTCCCCATCACAGTCACAATAATTTTATTTTGTGATTGGGAGCTGGAAAATTGACCACTTTGGAGGAATACTGAACCAAAATGTTACCAGTAAAACTACAAAATTCCTTTTCCATCTACTTTCAAACAAGGTGGAAGTGCATGGGCAAAATTCCCACTACAGAAAAATTTCTCTTACTGACACCTTTGCTAACGTGGACTTCATTCTACATAGCAGCTGTGTGCACAGTAAGCCTAATAAAGACCCCAGCATAACTGCAGTACACTGTAATGAATACACTTGGGGGTTGTTTTGTTTGATACAGATACAGATACAGATCACTCATTGCAAAGTGCAGCTCCTTTGATGTCAGTGGTCATGGGCACTAAAGGCCAGTGGTTCCAGTCCATCAGTGCATGAGCTCAAAGCTGTGCATGACACCACCTTTCAGTGTCCAGTCCTGAAGTGCTTGTGGTTATATCCCAAGTGTTGAGTGTCTTGTAGTAATCATGCTCTATGCTACCTTTAATGGGTAGGTAGTTTTTTTGCTTCTAGTTTGTATTTTTTAAATTCTGGAAACTGGTTTTCTTTTTCAGTTTGTACTTGTTTATACAATAGAAACCTCTACCTATATGCAAAGACAAAATTATAAGACAGGATGCTTGTAGAGATTTTCAACTCTCCTCTTCATTATTTCTCATCTATACTAACTAACTTATAATTAGGTATATTTAATATTTTTACTATGCTTCACTTGTTCAAAACATGTTATTCAATTTAGTAGTAATAAATCTTTCCTCCACCACATATGGAGAATATATTATACATATTTATGTAAATTTTGTGTTTGTAATTTTTGATGTGAAGCATTCAGTTTTATAAATTTTAATTATTATTTTATTTTCTAGCAACTAGGTTTCATACTCAATTAAAATAATGCACATACCTCAAATTATAAATACAGAAATTCAGACGATTAATGCTTGTTTTTATTTATTATTTAGGGTGTGTGTCATGGATCCACCTGAAATTTCTATATAACAATTACTGTAGTAGTAGAAATAATAGTGAAGAGTGATAAATACAGGTCCTCTTTGCTTGATAGTTACTGTGCTGAGCACTCTAGGTATATTACCTCATTTAATCTTTACAAATACCTCTTGAGAGTTCCAGTACCACTGAGGGTAACAGATGGGAAACTGAGGTTAATGAGATGAACTGACTTTGCCAAAATTATAAAATATGAAGTGGTGGAGAGTCCAACCCAGCGCTGTGCTCTTAAAATGAGATGTGTTCATTCAGCCTGCATTTTCTTACCTGCAATGAGGGCTAATGTAATTTCACAAATGTGATGGGCATTTATTTTTCCTGTTGAATGAATACCCCATTTATATTCAGTACCCATTTTTCTACTGGAATAGTCATATTTTTTTAGTTTGTTCATGATCTCAAACATCACTTTAGAGATATTGGCCATCCAGCCAATACGCAAAGAGGAAATTTCCTCATTACCTACTTTTTGCACTCTTTAATGACTAGAAATTTGCATGTTTTGCCTCATAAAATCTACCATTTTTTCCTTATAGCCCCTTTACTTGATGGTCTCTCTCACCTATAATCTGCATGCAATTTATGAATGATGAATTTCAATGATTTGTGCTTATAGTTTGAGTACACCTAAATGCTGTTTGCAACTGTTGAAGTGTTGATTCAAGCGTATTTGTTCCCATGAAGACAGCCAGTTACCAGAGGAGAATTCACCGACTGTGTAATTTAGCCTGGCTGCTCTGAATGCACAGCTCTTCCTATGTCAAATTCTCACGCAGCTGTGGCTCTATCCGGACTCTCCACTGTGTCCCTCAGATCTTTCTCCCCCCGCCCCAGCGTTGGCTCCTTCTCAGTACTTAGCCTTTATCCTCTAGTGGATGTAACTTCCTGTGTGACACTTTGGCTGCTTAAATGTTTCTGCCATTTTGTTTTGTCACACTCTTGTGTGACAGCTGTTCCCGCCTCCCTCACTTTCAAACCCTGAGCCTCCCTCACAGGCAGGACGTTCCCTGCTTTTGAGATACAGCACCGCACAAGACCCGAGATATCTTCCTGCACTTGCCTGGGGCTCCGCTCTGTGCCTCTCCTGCCTTAGCAGCCCCCCCCCCCCCCCCCCCCCCCCCCCCCCCCCCGTCCCTGCATGGGTGGGCCCTGAGGGCAGAGGATGATCAGCCCGAGTTCCTCACCTGTCTGTCTTTCCAGCGGTCACCACAGCAAGAGATGATTTATCTGAGTGAGGCCAAAACGATTACCGTCTGGGACACTTTTTCCATGTTCCAATATGGATGTTTTTAAGCATACATTTTACATTATGAACAAATGTGGTGGGAGAATGTCTGGATCATCACCTTTAAGTGCTACCATTTTTTCATGATACCAGTTCGATCATCTGTCTTTCTGTCAGTGAATCCAAATGAAATGCAAAAGTCAGTACCATTTATGAGGGTACAGGGCCCTGGGGGATGGAAGTGATCGAAACTGGCCTATGCATTGACCCCCTCCTCAAATTTGAAACCAGAGAGGAATGTTAGAAAAGAGAAGGTAGTGTAAGGGGTGAAAACGTTGAACATATTTAATAAACATGTACGATATTGTCAAAATGAAATCCACTAATCTCTATAACCAGCATGCACTAATAAAAAGATGTGGAAAAGTAAAACAGCATGCATATGTCAATTTGTTTTTGGGAAAAATATTAAGTGTAAAAATATTTCTTGGAGTGGCATATTGTAGTTTTTTAAAACTAAGTCTTGCTAGCCTTTGTGAGGGTTGTTTTGATTGGGTGAAGAAAACTCTTCTAAAAAATTGATTCGGGCATGTTCGCATATGTCAGTTTCCCTTTGGCCAGTGTCGCACGTAGCCAGCATCACTGATCCTATTTCTCTTAGTAAACGAGTCAGGATTTAGCAGTCGCTGTTTGAGGGCGCCCAGTCTATACACAGACATGTTACAGTGTTTCAGATCAGTAATGAAGAGCTTTCATCTCAGGAAAAGAACATGGTTCAAGAATTAACAAAGAGAAACTGAACTCCAGGAAGTCACTGCTCCCACAAGGGACAGGCTTGGGCTACCCAGGGTCTGTCTTCCTCCAAGTTCACACTCGGTGATTCTCAGTCAAACTGAGTTCTCTGCTCTGGCTTCTCTTCCTCTAGTGAGGACTTGCTCCTGGCAGCCACACGGGGGCGCTGCAGGAGCACGGCAGAGATCCAGGGGCTCCTCCCATGTGCCTCCCCTTCTGGTCAGCCCCTGGGTTGTCTTCTCAGTTAGATCCACAGTTACTTCTGCCTCTCGCTCAGTCAGGAAGACCAGTGCCGACTCACTCTGGTAGGGAACCCCTCATGTGGAGTAGAGTTTCTGTTTGGAAAGAACTTTCTGCTCTCATCTGGTCTCTCTCCGTGTAAGGCCCAGGGGAAGCAGCCATGCTGTGGGCTGTGGCCCTGCTTCTAGCTTTCCTGCCTCCCGGTAAGTGGGTGCCAGAGTAGTTTTTGAGATATCTTTCCCCGAGCCATGTCAAAGAAGGCCATTAACTCTTCTTTATTATTTTGTGGTGTTTCCTCAGCAGGCAGTCAAACACCTTCCAACATGGATGAGGGAATGACGGTGATAACCAGGCCACGTGGGTCATATGTGGAAATCACTTGCGCTACCCATACACAAAGCAACTACATCCACTGGTACCTGTTTCAAGAGAGGACGCTGCCAAGACGCCTGCTCTACTACGACTTCTCCAAATCCAGAGCTGTGTTGGATTCAGGAATTAGGTCGGGGAAATACGATGCTTATGTGGGCACAGGAAGGAGCAGTAAATTCGTAGTACGCAATGTGGAAGAGAGTGACTCTGGGGTGTATTACTGCGCGTTCTGGACGAGCACAGTGCTTCACACCTGTGCTATTCTACACTGAAAAGTTTGTTTGTGGCTGCTCCGGGTGCACCGGATAGAACAGCCCCCAACTTCCGGCCTGACTTATATGGTGTGACTGGCTCCCATTTAACAATTAGACAGAGTGCCCTTAGTCAGAAGTGCAGTGGTTTTGTTATAATAACTTTAGAATAATGTTAATAAGTGATGAATTTTTTGGAAACAATTTTGTTCCCCATTATTATACAGATATAGATTGAGGGTGTAAAAGATGGTATCTACAGAAGACTCATAAATATCTATCAAGGGCCTTACTCTTTCGAATTTTTCGGGCTCTTCCCGGTCACTACAATGGTCATGTCGTGCACACCCAGTTTATCGCACATGTTTGAGTGATGGCTTCAGCTTACGCTTCTTCTCAGATCTCAGGACAGCTAGGAACCTGCTGGTCCGGGCCAGACGCAGCTCCTGCAGACCCAGAGGTCATGTGACCAGGTTCTTCCCTCCAAGATCTTCACTCAGGGTCTGCCTGATCCAGCTGTGCCCTCCCCACCCTCTGCATGGCCATCCCAGGGGTCAGAGGTCTTGGTGCCTGGGAGCAGTTTCCTCAAGGGCAGGTGCAGGAGGACACCAGGCGAATCATACTTCCCCCTCATGCAAACTTCATGCCTCTTTTACAGACAAGGAGGGTCTGAATGCAAATCCTCCAAACCTCTCCTGAGGGCTGAAAAATCAGGACCTTCTACTATTGAGCATGTGTGAACCAAGAATTTCCCCTAATATTGTTTTAAGTTTGTCTAACCTAAACTAATATGATTTGCAGTACCACGGGGAGAAGACCAGAAACACACTGACCTCGAGAAAGAAGTGAAGGGTGGTAGAACAAGTCTCACCGAAAAGAGTACGTGGTTTGAGATGTGGGTAGATTTCATTACAAGTACGGCTTGTGGTAGGCTGCAGTTGTGAAATCTCTAATGAGGGGTTACTGAATAACAAAGCCCCAGTAACAACCGGGAGCAATGCTTGTGAAAGCTGACAACACAACACGCAATTCATTTTCTTGACACAGTAGGTCCTTATGGGTTTCCATTCCCCAAAGTAATATTTTTCTTATTGCTGAGCACCTGAAAAGTAGGAGGCAAAAAAAATTCACCCATCTTCCCTCAGTTCCATGGCTCTCAGTCTCCCCAGACAATTTTCCCACCTAGGGCTGCAGTTGTGACATAGCAGTCACTTTGTCAACGTCACCACAACGGGGTCTGGACAGTGTAATTGACAGGGCCAGAGTCATCTCTCACTAACGCATTATTCCAGCCCTTTGTTTCTCTTTTCTCGCCATCTTGGGAATCGAACCTGGAGCCTTCACACCGGACTATAGTCCCAACTCCTTTATTATTTTTTTTTATTTTGATATAGGGTCTTGGTAAGACACTATGTTGCCCTAGATAGTCTTGAAGTTGCCATCCTCTTGCTTCAGACCCTCTAGAACGCTAGGATTAAAGGTATGTGCCCCCCTAACCCCCTTACCGAGGCTTCTTGTGTGTACTGGGTTGTCCACTTTTCTTGCCCTTCAGGACTCTGGTTCTCTCTTTTACTGCTCTCCTCGATATGTCTGCACTGTTCCCAAACTCTGCCTTGATCCCTGTGCTTCAGCCCGGGGAGAACTCTGGTGTAGTGGTGGTTGGTATCAGCAGAGCCATCCTTACGGAGACCAAGGTCTTGCGGAATCCACTCACTCCCACTCTACACCTAAAGGGGCTCCTCAGGCCATGCAGCTACTATAGGTCTGCTGTGTGATGGTTCATGAATGGGTCTGACCTGTGTCCTGAAGTCTGGTGGTACAGAGACCAGTGATGGCATTCACCTGGAGAAGACCACAGCGGACAGGAAGTCGTGGCAGACTGGCAACTTGGGACAACTCTCTGGTGAAATCAATTGAATAATCTTCAGGAAGTGACAATAGTAGCGTCTTCCTAGAGATCCTAAGGACAAATAAGATAGCAAAGTATGTATCTTTTACTTTGGCAAATGAACTGTTTACAGTGGGGTCGTACAGCAAGGGGCACAGCACTGTGTGTTTCTGACTTTCAGAAATGACTGCTCTGGACACAGGGCCCTGTGATCACATCTCTCTTCAGATACCCCAGAAGACCCCCCTGTGGCCTGGTCTGACATCTCCTGAGGTTCCCACAGCTGAGAGCCACCTCGGCCTTCTTCCTGGGCACTCAGCCTGGCCAGATGGAATAGGGATTTTTTCCTTATTTCTCAGACAGATGAAGCATTTGTTTCAAAATACATGCCTTATTTCATGGTAATGTTGATTACATTGTAAATATATGTACTGGTTTGTTATGAATTTAACTGGAGATTTCTGGAGAAGTAACTCGCTCTCGGAGAAACGATGCTCCTTAGTGGACTCATGCACTGATCCTCATAGCTGAATGTGCTTTTAGGACGTGGAACCCAGTTGGAGGAGGTAAATCACAGGGTCCTGCCTTTCTTTGGAGGGTGTGTCTCTCGCTGCCACTCTTCCCTATGCTCTGATTCCTGGATAAAGTAAGCAGCTTTGTTCTACCACGTGATTCTGCTGTGATGCTCCTGGATTGGATGCAGGTAACCCTGAACTGAAATGCTGAGCCCAAGAAGTCATTTCTTCCCATAAGTTGGCTGTGTCAGGTCTTTTGTCTCAGTAACAGGAGATTTCACCAACATGGTATTCTTTCATTTGTAGTTGTAGTTAAATACAAAGAGAAAAATGTTACTTCAGTAGCAGAAAAAGAACATCCATTTCCACTTCTGTGTATCCAGACAGAATTTTTCTGTTTTTTTTTTTTTTTAGTGGTACTGGGGATCGAACTCAGGACCCTGCGCTTGCTAGGCAAGTGCTTATTCCACTGAGCTATATCCCCAACCCCCAGACAGAATTTTTCACACATACAGGTACTGAGTATCAGATTTTTGAGGCTGTGACATTTATTCTAATGAAATGATTTGAGGCTGTGATATTCTAACAAAGACAACAGAAATCTTTTTTAAAAATGACTTCAGGAATGAGAACTGCAAAACTGAGCTACATAAAATTCTGCGTCCTCTTCTTCGGTCTTACAAGTAATTGGGTAAAGGAAGACATAGTAACCTCATGCTAGTCCTTGTATTTTATCACTTCACTGGAACAAGGTAATAAACACTTACAACCCAGCACATGTTTATGACCTAACTCTTCCTCACACGAAGCTACATCTTCCAGCCCTCCACCCTGATGGGCTTCAGCCCTAGGCTGTGGTGTTCCTGGGCTCCTCAGGGTGACCCTCCCTATCAGAGCAAACAAGAAAGAAGGTCTGATGACTCTGAGCCGCACTCCTGGCACCCATAACGGTGCCCACAGATGTTTCATTTGGCATCCATGTCTTGTTCACTTGGCTTCCAATGTAAATACTGAGTTCTTCAAACTGTCTGATTATCTCAGAGAAAAGACAAGGTCTATGATTTCATTTCCTAGAGATTTCCAGTCATCATGGGCCATCCAGGGCAAAAACTGCTGGGTAGGACAAGATGGAATTCATATCAGTTTTGCTCCCAGTCATATCTGTTAGGCTATTCTAGACATTCCATGATCTCAGCTTTTCAGGGATCTTCATAAAACTCTGCAAATAAATCAGTGTATGGAAAAATAAGAACTTCTGCTGAGAGTGCCTGTGACCTCTTCAAAAGAAAAAAAAAGGTTGATCTCACTTCAATGGAACTTTTGTGCCATTTTGAATACTTTTAGAGTTTCTTAACTTTTGAAAATGCATTGTGACATTTATGGCCAATTATCTGTGGTCCAGAGCTACCAGCTCACCCATCAAACTTGTCGGGACAGACTGAGCAGAGGTCCTAAGCCATAGCCAGCATCCCATTGAGCATCCCTTCTGGTAAAGAACCTCTCTAGACATTCTGTCCCAGGGCCCTTTTCATGATTGGGAAGGAATATTTAAGGAGACCACACAGGTCTTTTCTGGCTGAGGCCCTCAGTGGTGCCCCTCTGTTCCTGTGAATGTGCTTCAGCATGAAATACCATGGATGAGCTGCGCGGAGAGGGTTTGGCCTTAGCAGAGGAAGTGCTACACAAGACATAGCTTTGGCAGGTGAATAAAATATAAACATTACGTATTTCCAAAAATAAGCCTCAATACACATTTTGATCACTTATTAAGTCTAGGACGACACATGGAGTTGGAAGAGCAGGGTATTATAGGAATGCCCTTCCTGGTTCTGACACGGCTCCGGGCCTCATCTCAGGAGGACAGAGACTACAGTAGGAAAGAGATAGGGAAGAGAGAGCCTGAAACCAAGGGCGGGGGACTGGGGATATAGCTCAGTGGAATAAGCGCCTGCCTAGCAAGCGCAGGGTCCTGAGTTCGATCCCCACTACCGCAAAGAAAAAAAAAAAAAGAAACCAAGGGCTGACGACCCTCCTGCATTAGCGTGTGCAAAGCTGCAGTGAAAAGGCTGAGAGGTGATGACGGGTTTTATTGTCATCACCTTGCAGCTCAGTTAGTAAGACTTTTCTCCAGTGAACACCTACCCCCACGGGAACCAGCTGTGTGACATGGCATTCGTCGCCCTTCTCCTCACTGCTCTTCTCCGCCATGGGGAAACTGTGATGTCCCCGCCTCTCAGAAGTGGTAAGAACGACAGTACCAGAAATCATCCGTAACACTGGCGGGGGTCTACAGGGGGAGTCAGATGTAACAGTAACTATAAAGGTTTAATTCCACAAGGAGTAATAAACATTGCTTTAAATCATGGGAGACTGGAGCGAGAGGAAAGAAGGGGGATGAAAAAAAGGAATTAAGACGCGTTATGCTCTTGTACCAATTCCAGGCAGGGAATGTAAACATTTTTTTTCTGCAAACGTACTAATACAACAGTAAATAAAGTTTATAAAAAATCCTGCCTTTAAAAGAGTTTGTGAGGACACCGCAAAGTTGTCTCATTTTGGACTCATGAGAGCCTTGCAGAGCAGTAATGAGGGGTCCACGGAGAGACACCCGCCCCCAGGTTTAGTCTCTATTGGCCTTTCAGGCCTCAAGTTAAAGGGTGAATGCAGGGAAAGAGACACCTGATTCCTACCGCATTTGAAGGAGGAAATCCATACGGCCTTGGAAAGCCGCGTCTTAGGGATTTATCAACACGTAGAAAATACTTTCCACACAGTACAAAGAAAAGATTAAGAAGCACATAACAACCTCTTAAAACACAACTGACACTTTGTTTTTTAGGAAAGGACAATAAAATTCCCAAGATTTCAAGAATTTCTTTCCTGAGGGAATAAATGGTTTTGATATATACTGTGCAGTTTTAATTTTCTAAATGACACACTGGGATTGCATGATTAAGAATTTAACAGTTATTTTGTCTTGCTTGGTAACAAGAACAAGATTGTAAGACCTAATAACATCATTGAATTCTCACGATACGTCAGGTATGAATGTCTGACGGTTTTACGCATTGCCCTTGTGTTATATGGTAATGTAACTCTGTTGATGTTACAGCGTATGATCACGGCTGCACAGAGAATGAGAAAGAGTACTCAGGAGAGGAGATTTTAGTTCAGTCACCAAAAGGACCCAGAAGAGCTGCTACTTCAGCACAAGAGAGCTTCAGGGAAACAGCAGCAAGATGAGACTTTTGCAGCTATTTACTTGTACCTCAAGGACATAAGAACAAATGTGTACAAGAAAAACATTTGCAACATATTCTACAAGAATTTTCATCAGGGGACAGGGCCAGAATGGGATGGTTTGTTATGGTTTGTTATGTGACACATGTCAACCTAGTTTAAGTAATTGTGTTGGGACAAGGGAGACACAATGGCCAAAGAAAACATCTCTGAGAACAAACTGCTTTTAATTCTGCTGACTGTTGTCCTGCAGATTCTGCTCTAAACTCTAACCGTGCACCCCAGGGGTCCTGAACTGTTGTCCAGAAAGTCCCTTCCCTTTCTGCATTCACTTAAACTCCTTGGCCATATTAACACTTCTAAAATGATATATTCAGGAAAGATATATGCATAGAAATTGAGTCCTAAGGAGCTTAAGTAATGTAGCCAGCATACCATAGAATTATGTTGTATAGAGGGTTACTTTTGTCCTTGGGCATTAAAATTAACATACACAGGGATCATTTAATGACCTGTACTACTTGTCAGATTAATGAGTCCACCAAAAGAAGAAAGCATAAATTCAAATATGTAGGGCTGGGGATATAGCTCAGTGGTACAGCACTTGCCTGGCAAGCGTGAGGTAGTGAGTTCAATTCCTGCTCTAAAAAAAAAAATGCAAGTCCCATTGAGATATATATCCATACATGTGGAAGTGCTATTAAGAGAATGTGCTCTCCTTTTCTATTACTAAATAAACTGTACATAGAAATTGTGCCTTGCAATGTGCTTGGAGATCTGTATGCATATTCATGACAGCGCACCTAAAACTCTTGGTATCACACTCAGCAGGTCCTACTCTTTCCTTTTATGACTCAGCTACTTCTCTCAGAAATCTTGGGTCAAATAGAAAGACCAAAAGAAATTACCAATATGTTGTCCTCCAAAACATAGCAATGTGAAAAACTAAGTATTATGAACAGAACAAAATAGAGGGAAATGAAACAAAAGACTTTTCTTCCCACAGATTGCTGCACACAAAACATATGTAATATCAGTGTCTATAACTACGCTAATTGTGAACCACTATTAAGCTACAAACTTTGACCAAGGAATAGATCTATGAAATGTACTCATACTGTATAAGATTGTAGAATAGCTATCTGATACCCTAGTATACACAGTAATAGTTTTTGTCTTCCAGTTAGTCTGCCTAAGCTACTCACAGCTCTTACAAAGCATGGGGAAACAAAACAAACTCCAGCAATAAAAAAGAATTCACGGATGAGTGTTTCTAAAGCAACATGTGAAGAACAACATGAAGGAAATCACTCTCCTGGGGAAGGTCACATTTCATTAGTAAAACATGGATAATTCTGTGAGAGCTTCAGTGTCTTATTGTTGCTTTACACCCGAGACATGATATAATGACACATTAACAGATACCACTGTCAAGCTCCTTATGGTTTGGATCTGAAACATCTCAGATCCTCATGTCTTTGGAAGGTGGTTGGATCATAAGGACACTGTGTTCACCAGTGGATTCATCCACAAGTGAGTTCAGTGACTGACTGTGCTGTTGAGAGTTGGATCATTGTTGGAAGAGGTGGGTCCAGGACATGACCTAGGAGAGTACATCTTCCTCCCTGGATCCTCTCTTCTCTCTGCTTCTGGTAGCCATGTTGTGAGCAGCTTCCTTCTGTCAGACCCTTCTACAATGCTGCTTTGGCCTTGGATTTAGGTGACTATAAAAGGACACGAACCAGAATAAACCCCTCCTCCTTTAAATTGTGGCTGTTGGGTATTGTGTCCTAGTGGCAAGAAAGATGCCAAGACAGATTCGATGCCACATGTGGGGTTGTTGTTGTAGCTCACCTGGGCATTTGGTTTAGAAGCCTTTGGAACTGTCTTATGGGAGGATTTTAAAAAGGTTTGGAGATTTTAGCTAGAAAAGCTCTAGAGTTCAGCAAGCCTAGCCTAATGGGAAATTCTGGTCAGAATTCTAAAGATAAAAATGTTTATGGAAATGCAGATGATAAAGTCCCTGGCTTGAGAGGTTTCAGTTGGGAACAAAGACTGCAATGGGAATTAGACTTGAGACCACATATGGTACACTCTGGCAGAAAATGTGTCTACATTTTGCTCATATCCTGACATATTTGAGAAGATTGAGATCAAGGCTGGCTAAATAATTAATCTAACAGAGGAATTTTCAAGGCAGTCCAATATTGAAACTGGACCAGAGTACTGTTGTGGTTTTTAGATATTGATGATGAAAAATAAGACCAAAATGCAAAGCTGAATAATTTGAAAAATTTTGCTGGTGGCCAGAAGGGAATCTTCGGTAAAGTTGGGGCCTATAAAATCAGGGTCTAAAATGTTAGGGCCTGCAAAGTTTGGGCTGAAAAGGGCTTGGTTGTTGAAAATATTAAAATTAAAAAGAAGTCAAGAACTTTGTTTTTTTTTTTTATTTTTATTTTTTTTATTTTAGAAACATAAAAGTACAAAAACATATTGACAAACAGACACCCATTATCATAGAAAATAGTACAATCACAACTAATCTATAGACAAGGTGATATGGTCTCATCAGTAGTTGTTGCTTTATCCATTGATATCTTCGAATTGTAGATGTATGGACCCATATACAGACATGCAAATTTAGTCAGACAGTT
>PVLD010024323.1:0-25680 GCA_004027595.1 Dinomys branickii
TCCATGTCATCCCCCGATGATGCACTTACCATGGGACACAGCCAAGAGACCTCAGCAGAGAACAGAAAGAAGAGCCCACCTGATCGCCAGAACTGTGAGCTAAATAAGCCTCTTTCTTACATGCCTAACCTGGGGCGTTTTGGAGAGCTACAGAAAACAGACTGCAATAGAAAGCACACACAGGGTCGCGGCGGCGGCGCCGCCCCCTGGTGGCAGGAACAGGCATTTCCCTAAGTGTCCTCCTGGACCGGGCCCTCAGCTCCAGGGTTAGGGTGAAGTTCTACCTCTGGCATGTATCCTTTCGCCAGGCTTTCTCTAGTACTTTGGGAACAGCCTATTCTGACCCTCAATCAGACACCAGGCCCTTAGTTATCACCACAGATGAGGGCAACTCTGACTTTGCTCCTGTTGAGATTGGCTACTAGAAGCCTGCCCTGGAAAGGCGGATCCCCACTATGTGGAGGTGATTTAAACCTCTGAGCTTCTCCAGGACCCATGACTCACAAAGCTGCATGACAAGCCACCACATAGAATGTTATCTCTCCGGAGCACCATGGCCCAGATGCATGAATAGCTTCAAACTTCTCCAAAATAGATAAGCAATGGGGAATGCCATGCACAGTTGAGTCTGAAGAGCTTGGTGAGGTTACCTAGACTCACAGAGGAAACTGAGGCTCAGCAAGGTTTGGTAGCACACCTAAGGCCACTGGTGGTTTAGAGGAGGAAGCCAGAAGACCCTGTTCTCTAAATTCCAGCCCTCACTCTTCTCCTGCTGCCTCATCGTGCCAAGGGCTCCTGGAAGTGGGATGGGGTGATAGGACTGTACTTGGACAAGTCTTTGCCATTGGCCACAAAAGCAGACACTCGGTGAACACTGTGGGACAGGTAAAAGGATGCTGAGGTGACTGTATTTTTCCATATACACGAATTCAAATCAATACATTTTAAATGAGATATTACTTAGTAATAATACCAGGCAGTTTCTTCCCCAAACTGATCCTCAAATTCATCTACCCTGTACATGCATAGCTGTGCTTTGAGAGGTATACAGTAGTCCAGAATCTGAACCAAGTCATTAAACAAGCAAACAAAGTGGATGCAGCCACAAAGAAGCCAAGAGACAAAGCTGGCCAGGGTGGCACACACCTGTGATCCCGTACTCTGCAAGACCAAGGCAAGAGGATCATAAACTTGAGGCCAGTCTGGGCAATTTACAACTTAGCAGGAGCCTGTCTCAAAATAAAAAAGCCTGGGAATGTAGCTCAATGCAAAGGCCTTGGATTGGAGGGAGCTACAATTTTAAATACTGCATGTGCATTTACCCCCCAACTTAGGTTTCCTTGGGACATGAGCATAATTCAATCCTAGTCACAGCACCAATTATGAATCAGCTGATGAGGCTGAGAAAGTTGTTAGCCATCCCATAACCTTTGTGTCTCCAGCCAAAGCCATCTGGGTGCAGAACAAAACACTATCTTAAATCCACATCGGCGAGTGATTTCCCTGTGGGCACAGGGAGACGTAAATACTAAGTCAGACTACAGGAAATAAGAAAAGGTTAGGAGGGCTTGAGGACTAAAGAAATGCGTGTAAGCTGAATGATAACAGTTGGAACATTCTTTAAGTATGTAGCCATTGGATATATAAAACAAATCTAAATACAAGAAAGGGACAGGTGGGGGGCAGTTGGTCCCACAAGTTCATTGGTCTGTGTGTCTACCTGAGGTCAATAAAGCGGTAGCCAGGTTTCTTAAGTTATTTCCAAAACTGCAATTTTGGCTACTGGTGTATAGGACTTCTGGATGTGGCTGCTGCCCCCTGGTGGTCACTTTGAAGTTATTTCTCAGTGCATGTTGAGCAGGCGGCAGCCAGGTGGGTGCCAAGTGGGACTGGCTGAGGTCCTTTGATGACTTTAGACACCCAGGACGGTGGGGATAAACTTCGGCTCAGCCATCAAATCTAAGGAAACAGGACCCACAATACACACAACTATGAAACAGGAGAATGAATGTCTGGAAAGAAGTGTTCTGCTCCCAGGGCCGTAGGAAATATCGCCTCTGAGCAGGAGCCCTCGAGTCAGCTCCAAGTTCTTGGAATGGTGCTGGGACTTCTCCTTTCTCTGTGCTGGCCTCTGCTCAGTGCCCTCTCCATTCCAGAAATAACCATAGCATCCTTTCCAACTACTGGAAAGTCTCTGCCTCAGGCCCAAATGCTTTTCAGTTGCAGGCCAGTGGTCACTCAGGCTAGGCATGGAAAAAGGGTAGCGCTCCTGGGCTACTCCAGAGGAAACGAGAGGGTTTTCAAAAATCAGCTCCTGTTCACTCCAGGGTAGGATGAGGGACTGATTCTTACCCTGGGATTCTACGGATAGCCACATATCCGACACTGATACTAGATAGATGAGACATAGTGATTTGTGAGGCACATACACTCACAACCAGGTAAGGGGGACCATGTACATCACTGGGGCCACACTGGGGCTTCACTCAGGAGCAGAGTGAGCAGCAGGGGGGACAGGAGGCAGGGTTTGTCGCAACAAGAGGGGTGACACCTGGATCCCACAGGAGGACACTGAAATACTTCCACTGAGGTTAGGTCACTGGAACTCTCTGCATTTTAGATGCCAACATCCCATGTGATACTGATCTTGATTTTGGGCCTGGTGCCAACACATGACTTGACAAGGCAGGTTGGCACTGAGTCCAGCACTGGGCGTGGGGATGTGAGGAAGGATGCTCAGCCCTTCTGCCCTCTCCAGGGTTGTGGCTGCCTGCAGCAGGGTGTTTGGTTTCTATCTGAACGTCCCCAAGAGCCTTCTTCACTCAATGAGGGGTTTGGGAAGGTGCTTGGATTATGAGAGTTTATAACCGACTTGCCGTTAGGAGGCGGGGTCTAGTTGGAAGTGACAAATCACTGCGGCTGTTACAATGACAACAGTGCTTGAGAAAAGTCACAGTTCAGTTTAGAGTAGCAATTTCCATTGGGTGAGAATAAATAACCTGGAACACATATTTGTGTGTGAGCCGCCCCAAGAACTTCACCTCCTAAACCACTTGCTGCTCTTATGTTGTTGTTGAATTCATCCTGGTACATGTGGATTTTATCACTTAGTTATCAGTCAGGGTAAGGCCAGGAAAACAGAGACCCCAAACCCCACTCTATTGTAACAGAGACATTAGTAGGAAGAATTGACTGAACAGGTTTGTTTTTAAAAAATGAACCATACACAGCAGCTGCCGAGTGTAGGGAGCCACCAGCTGGCAGGACAGAAGGCAAAACTGGGGTCCTGTCACCCTGCTGCCTGTCCTAGAAAGCCTTGCACCAGCTGCCAGAAGGATAAGATGCTACATGGTGTGTGGATGGCTCAAGTCTAAACTAAGACAGGTGTGTGAGAGGCTGTCTTGGCTCTCTGAATGAACACACCTGAGAGCAAAACTTCCTGCCTCCGGGTAGGGTGGCTTTTCTGATATATTTGGTGGGAGGAAAAGGACAAAAATAATAAGGAGAAGGAAGAAGAGGAGAAGGAAGGAGGAGGGAGGATCAAGAAGAACAAAAAGAAGAAGGAAGAGAGAAAAAGAGGAGGAGAGAGAAATAAAGATAAAGGAATTGTGAAGTTTTAAGAGTTAATAGTTAAGTAAGTTCCCCAGAGCTGGCAGGACTGAGCTCCTCCCGGACAGGAATGTATGGACCCATGGAGAAGCTGAAGCCATGTATTGAAGGGCTGATCCTGTACTGGAAGAAACAGAAAGGGGGAACGAAGGTGCCTTGGCTCAGGTTGCTCTAGCTGCCTGCTGCAGCCTGAGTGGCTCATAGACCACAGAGGCGTGTTTCTTACAGCTGTGGGGCTGGAGGTCCAAGGTCAAGGTGCTGTCAGGCTCTGTGCTGGTGAAGGTTCCTGAACCATGGAGCGTCTGCTTGCTCTGTTTTCACATGGTGGCAGGGGCAGGGAGGGGCCTCTTCTATAGGGTTACTGATCCCCCTCAGGAGAATCTGCCTGCGTGACCCGGTTACCTCGTGAAGACTCCACCTCTTCAGATGGTCTCCTTCAATACACAGAGCCACTGGCACTTTGGTCTGTAGCAAAAGACACCACCATACATTCAGGTCAAAAGGAAGGAGATCACCTCCACTGTATCATACGGTGTGTTAGCTGTTTCTCTCTCATTGCTGAGACAAAATACCTGACACCCAAAGTTAAAGGAGAAAAGTTTTATCTAGCTCACAGTCTGTCAATGTTTCAGTCCATACTCGGCTGGCTCCAAGGCGGGGTGGCACATGGCAGAGGGGCGGCCCTTTGTGGTGGTGGAAGACAGTCAAAGCAACAGAGAGGGAGACAAGCCTCCTTCTGTCCCTTACGCTGTGTGTAGGCTAGGGCAGGCGTGGCACTCACACCCTTAGTCCTAGCCAGAGCGATGCCAAACCGATCAGAGGGCTGATTTACTAATCACACACCCTTGACCCCAGCATCCCACACTCTAGATCCAGCCACCTCTGAAAAAGCCCTATGACCTCATGAGGCTGTGTGTGTGTGTGGGGGGCATCTAGACACAAGCCAGAACATGGAGGAAACAAAGCAGAAGAGGCCCTTTCTTTGTGTGCATGTGTCCACAGACTCTTCTGGAGAAGCGGAAATGGATAAGGGCATTTTGTGTTTGTTTTCTTTTTGTTGCTTAGGTATTCATCACTAATACTTTATTTGGTCATTACACGTGGTAAGTGTTGAAATGTCACATTTGCTGTGTTTCCATACAAACAAATGAGGATGGGAAGATTCATTTTTTTGAGCAGATTTCTTGGTCCAAAGGCTTTGGGGATGTATGCAGCACTGAGGTATACAGAGCATCACACACACATACATACATGCATACACACACCCCAGGTCTTGGAGGTATCCACATACACATAAGGTGTAGCAATCACTATTTGCAGTCACGTACAAGGTGTGCATGTCTTATTGCTGACCCGCCCTCCACTCCAAAGGACAGAAGCGGAAAGCATCACACTGACAACAAGGTACAATTTCACTGAATTTTGGAGACAGGAAAGAATAGTCTCAGATAGGGTCCGGTGAACTATAGCCCACAGGTCAAATCTGGCATGCAAACTGGTTTTCCTTTGTTTGCTTGCTTGCTTTTCCTCTTGTCTTTCTAAATAAAGACTTCTAAAACACAAGTCTTGGTTCACAGACTGAGAAGGAGGGGCGGAGATTTTCCATATGGCCCCTGACCCAACATGGCTTCTCTCTTGATCAAACATGGCCCACCAAAGGGCTACACTGTTACAACTGACAAACTACACTGACACATTGTGATCACCCAGAGCCCATAAATCACATCAGGGATCTGTAGGGTTTGTGGGTTTGGACAGAAGTGCAACGCATGCACCCGCCATTATAACATGCCGGATGGCTTCTCCTCCCGACACACGCTCTGTGTCCACCTGTTCATCCACCACTGCTGCACACGACCCTTTGCACCATGGTTGTTTTTGCTGTTGTCATAGTTTTCACTTTTCCAGAATGTCGTATAGTTAGAACCATGCACAGTATCGAGCATTTTCTAGACTGGCTCCTTCCACTTAGTAATGTGCATTTACATTTCCTCCGTGTCTTTTCCTAGCTTCATAGCTCATTTCTTTTTTAGAGAGAATAACAGCCCATCATCTGAATGTACCATCATTTATTTTTCTGCTCACCTACTTAGGAGAACATCTTAGTTGCTTCAAAGTTTTCACAATTATGAATAAAGCTGCATAACTACCCATGCACAGGTTTTCATGCGAACCAAAATTTTCAACTCCTTCGGATAAGCTCCGCAGAGTACAATTGCTGGATCATGTGGCAATAAGAATATGTTTAGTTCTGCAAAAAGCACCAAGCTGTCTTCCTACCTTGCTGTACCATTTTGCATTCCTCCAGCGGTGAGCGGGCTCCTGGTTTTCACATCCTCGCCAGCATTGGGTGTTGTCAGCTGTCTTAGTCACTTTCTCATTGGTAGGACAAAATGCCCAATACCCACAACTTAAAGATGGAGAGGTCTATTTCAGCTGGTGGTTTTAGGGGCATTCAGTCCGTAGCCGGCTCCGAGATAAGAAGGGCATGATGAGAGGGCCTGCAGAGGGGAATTGCTCACATCGTAGCTGCCAGAAAGCAGAGAAAGAAGAGAGGAGTTGGAGGGGAAGACAAACCTCTTCCAACCGGCTCCCATCTCTGAACTTCACGTTCAGTTGCAGAAGTCGTCAGTAATGAGCCACACGTTAGTAATGACCTAATCATTTTCCAAACCCCCTCCGGCGAACACATGAGAGTTTTGGGGGTCATTCTAGGCCTAAACCATCACACCCGTGTTCTGTATTTTGGCTCCTCTAACAGGGGTGTGTTGTCTGTCCCATGTTTTTGTAAATACAGTTTTACCGGGACCCAAACATACCATTTCTCCTACGCATAGTCTAAGATTGTGTTCATACTACAAAGCAACACTGAGTCCTTAAAGACGATACGGGCACGAATCCAAATATCCTTACTCTCCAAAGAATCGGTATTCTATCCCTTGCTCTTAGACATCCTGATTTTTTAAAACTGTGTTTAAACTTGGGAACATGGACTCCAGGATGGCCCTGTAGATGCACATTCCAGGTTTGGCAACCACAGGAGGCAGAGCCCGCTGACACCATCCGTCAGACCGAGGCTGGCCCTGGCTGAGAACATTTCACAATTCTCTGGAAGAATTTTGTTAAGGATAGGATCGCAGAATTTTTTTTTAAGCTAACCAATAACTACCATTAGGTCCAAAATCACGCCCCTTAATTGCTTTTGTATACAACTGGTTTTGTATATGCATCTGTGAAATCCACATATCTAACCACTGTTACGCTAGAAAACAGAGCATCGCCTGCCTGTCTTACTAGCACCTTGTACTGAAAACCCTGGGACAGACTCCCAGGGAATCTTGGGACCACTGTGTGATTGTATCCGGTTGCTATACCCGCCTCTTGCCACATAGGGGCAGAGCGTCCATGGATACTACACAGCTCCGAGGTGCAAAAACCCCTGGCTCCACGCTGACTCAAGCCGGGAGAGCGCTTGCAGTTCAGGATCGCGGGGGCCGTGTGAGCAGCGCTGAATCTGAGGGAGTCTGAATTACTGAATTTCAAAGGGCTTTTTGTTGTTGTTGGTTTTGTTCTAGTCAAGACCATGGGCATGTGTGAGTTTGCTTCGCTGTCTTTTGGTTCTTTCTCTTGGGAATCATGTATCCCGAACAGAACACTCCTATAAGAAAATGCAAACCAGGCTCATAGTGAGAAGACCAGAGAGAGGATCGGACTTACAATGTTCGAAAGTAAGAATTTCAAAATACATAGAAAAGGCTGATGCAGGGCAACCAGTGTGCTCATTGCAAACTGTTAAAAAAAATAGATTTGCCTTTGCAATAGGTAATAGACATATGGTAAAAGTAAATAGATCATTAAAAACTATACTCCCCAGGGAGGGGCCAGGGATATAGCTCAGTGGTATAAGTGCCTGCCTGGCAAGCACAAGGCCCTTAGTTCAATTCCTGGTGCCATAGGAGAAAAAAAAAAAAAACAATAAGATACTCCCCAGAAAAATAAAAGGATTCTGTCTTCTTTCAGAGATGTTTTATGACTGTACAAGATAGTTTATGGATATGCAATTTCATGTGCAAACGATCTAGGATGCACCTTCCCATATCATGCTGATGGGTCTTCTCCTATTTAGTAAAACACAGTACTGAAGATCTTTCAGCAGTGCACAGACATCTGCCTCCATCTTTAACGTGAGCAAAGGAGCGGACTGTGGATTTCCATGCTGCCTTTAACCAGTTCTCTCTTGACGGTCCTTTAGGTGGTTTCCAGTGCTTGTTACAAACAGCACAGCAATGGCTAGATCGAAGCATGTATCCCTAAACATGGTCACACCTAAGTCCCCCAAATTTCTCGAAAATGAGTGACTGACCAGTCAGCAGGTAAGTGTGCTAGAACTTTTAATTAGGCCAATTAGCCTTAATAATGATAACGATCATAGCCAACTTTGATGTGTCACACACCATTCTGGCAACTATGAATGTAGCCTGTGGAGGAGGGAGGTACTGTGAATAGACCCACTTTACAGATGATCCTTCCTCACCCACTAGTATCAAAATAAAATCTCTTTATAATTTTAATTTGCGTTCATATGTTTATGAGTGAGGATTTGAAGGACACTTGTATTTCCTGTTCTATAACTAGTGGTTCATGTCCTTCAATCATCTTTCTGTTGATTTGTTTCTTAATATTGAAATGTTAAAAGTTTTTCAGTAGTATAAAATTTAAGTTTATCATGTGTTGCCAATTATTCACCTCAATTTATTGCTTCTCTCCTGATTCTTTTGATAGTAGTTTGCTTTTGCCATGAAGACATTTTTAGTTCCTCCGGAGATGGATGTATCAATATTTTTTTATGATTTCTGACTTTGACTTTGCCATCATCTTTGGAAAAATTACCACAATCTGGGATTATAAAAATAGATTTCCCATGTTGCCCTAGTTCTTTTATGGCTTTTATTATATATGCACTGTTGGATCTATTGCATTTATATTTCCATCTGGAATTTATCTTGGTCTGAAAAGAGATCCAATTTTACTCTTCCCAGACATCCATTCCACTTCTCCCATCCATTTCTAAGCTCACTCATCTTTTCTCTACTGACTTAAAATGTCCCCTTTTATTTTGTACTATTTTCATGAATGTTTTCAGTCTATTTCTGTACTGTGTTATGTGCCACTGATCTAGCTCCCTATTTCAAAGCCGGGATCCGGCACATTGAATTTCTGTGGTTTTGCAATATGTTTTAACACCCTGTGGCAATATTACTTTTCTCCTAGAATTTTTCTGAGCTATTCTGCATGTTCAGCATCGACTTGTCCATGTTAACTTCAGTGAGGTAAGGCTTTCAAACTGTTCAACATCTAACAATTCGCTAACCTGTGCTTCCTATGACAGAAGGGGGAAGCTCAACAAAGTTCACCAATGTTCATGTGTTGGAGAAAATGGAAATCTACTTAAATACTGGACTTGAGGAGGTTAGGGTTGCTTTTGTAGGGATCTCCCAGCAAGCCCTGACATCAAGGGCTCTTTCAATCCTTTGTTGAAATAACCACAGTAAGGGTGGTGCTGGTGATATAAAATACTATCACGCTTCTCTACAGCTGCTTGGGAAGAAGAGGCTTTTAATTCTCTTTATTTTGCTGCAATTTTGCTGTGAGTTTTCAACCCTAAATGCTGGAGTTCCTGTGTGTGTGTGTGTGTGTGTGTGTGTGTGTGTGTTACTGGGGATTTCACCCAGAGTCTTTCCCCTGACCTATATACCCAGATGTTTTTATTTTTTTATTCTGAGGCAAGATCCCACTAAGTTGCTAAGTTTACTAAGGAGGGCTTGAACCTCTGAACATCGTGCCTCAGCCTCCCAGCATTCGGGGATTACAGTTGTGCACTGCCACACCAGCTTAAAATTTGGAATTCTTCTCGCTATACAGTACCAAGAGAAAAGTGGTCCCAAAAAGCACAAAATATTTCACTAGAAAGGAAGAGAGAAAAGTAAGGTCACTAATAAATGGAACAAAGGCATTTAGGCATTCAGTGTAGTTCTGCAAATCAAGCAAAAACAGAAATTGTAAGTCCTCTATGATCTCCTTGGGATTATACTAAATTTATAGATTAACGAGGGGACAACTGTTATCTTTATACAAGGGGGGTCTCCTTCTCCAAGAATAGGGAGCACAGCTGCATTTAGCCCCTCCCTTTTTGTCCCTGTTTTTCAGACTTTCTATGAATCCTGTACATTTGTTCTGCTCTTCAGTGTTTTACCTTTTTGTTCCTATCATAAATGGAAACTTTTCTTCAAATGTATTTATAAAGTTACTGCTGTATAGATTCTTGGAGTTTTAAAAGATATTTATTTTGTGCCCACTCAACTTAGTGAATTGTCCTACTGTTCTTAGTAGTTTTGTAGTTTATGCTCTTAATTTTTCCAGCCATTCGGTCAGCGGGCACATTTGCCTCCTCTTTTCCAGTTTTTGAACCTCCTCCTCCTTCTTGTCTGGCTGGATCAGATGATTCCTCAGTACAATACTAGGTGACAGTGTCACACTATGGAAGGGACTGCACTGTGTTGGGGCACTTCTGCCATTTCTCCATTAAACATAAGTCTAGTTTCTCACTTGAGATATATTTATTTTACCTTCTTAAGGAAGTATCTATCTTCTGATTTATCAAGGTTCTTAGGATCAGGATGTAATTGTAATTTAACCCTTGTGTATGTGTCATCTACGAAGATGAACAAATTTTATTGAAACTTCTTTCTGTGGTAAGCCACAACAATGGGCTTTTGAAATATCGAACATGTTTTCTGTGGTTCTTTTCACACACTGTTGGATCTCTATTTTCAATATTTACATTTACATCCACAAGTTTATATTTTTTCTAGAAAATCATCCATCTGAGATCTATTTACGTAGAACTGAAAAGTCTTTATACAGTTTTATTCAGGTCTATAGTTATTCCTTTCACAATTATTTTATATATTTGTCTTTCTATTTCTTTTTCATGGAAAAAGCCAAAATTTCATAACAATATAATAGGAGAATAACAATAGATACATTGGGTATTGTTTCTTTAAAGTAGTTACTCAGAGTACAAATTGTGGGAATAAAAAAATCTCCAAATGATATTAGCATAAACTTTTCTTTCCAATGAACTAAAAGAAACTAATAGTGTAACTATCTTGTATTGTTTTCCTTTTCCCTTTCTTCCTTTCCCCTTTCTCCCATCCTAGTTCCTTTCTTCCTTTGAACAATTTCTTCCCATTTCACAATATGTATTGTACGTTTTGGATCTTATTTTTTCAGTTTTCCTCTATTTCTTTATTAGGGCAGCTAATTATTTATCCACTTTATTTCACTTCCTCACCCCAAAAAGAATCAGTTCTTACATATATTGTTAGTATTATTGGTTTTTTCTAAATTTTTCTTATTATTTCCAATTATTGTTGTTGTTATCCAGTACTCAGGATTGAAACCACAGCCTTCACATTAAGCCAATTCTTTTATTATGTTTCATTTTGAGACAAGATCTCACTAACTCATTAAATTTTTCAGGCTAGACTTGAACTTGCAATCCTCCTGACTCAGCTTCCTAAAGTGCTGGGGTTACAGGCATGCACCACCACACCCAACTTCCAATTATTTTTGCCTGCTTCATTTAGCTGCTCTATTTGTGACACTGAGGTATTGAGATTCCCCACTATCATTGTACTGATGTCCATCTGATGTCCATCTTTTATGCCCATTAAAGTTTGTTTATGAAATTAGATGCAGCAAGGTTTGGTGCATGTATGTTTATAATTGTTATCCCATCTTCTTGAATAGTTCTGCTAACCAACATGTCATGTCCTTCTTTGCCTCTTTCAATCAGCTTTGTCTGAAAATAGGATAGCCACTCCTGCTTGTTTTGGGGTTCCTGTTGAATGGGAAATTGTTTTCCATCCTTTCATTTTTAGTCTATGAATTTCTGATCATGTTAAATGTGCTTCTTGTATACAGCATACTGCTGGATTTTGTTTCTTGGCCCATTCTGTTATTCTGTGTCTTTATTGGTAAGCTGAATCCATCTACATTGATAGTTATGACTGATAAGTATTGATTTGGCCCTGTCATTGTGTAAATTTCCTTCTACTCAACTGCTACCTACCTCAAGTATTCATTTTATTGGACCTTTTGGTATTATTAGCTTCATTATCTTCTGTAATATCCTTGAGAATGTTTTGGAGTGTTTGATAGTCATGAATTTCTTTAGGTTTTGTTTATTATGGGTGTATGTTATATCTTCATTAATTTTGAAATACAATTTTGTAGGATATAACAGTCTAAGATGTAAGTTGTTTTCTTTAAGATCTTGAAACACTTCATTTCATGCACTCCTTGCCTTTAAGGTTTGTGTTGAGACTACCAAACTATTTTTTAGGGTAGCTGTACCACTTAACATTGGATGAGAGTTCTTGTTTTTCAACATCTTGACCAATGCTCACTATTATTCATTTTTTAAATTATAGTCATGTGAGTGGTTATGAAATGATGTATCACTGTGGTTTTGATTTGCATTTCCTTACAAACTGATGACACTGAGCAACTTTCCAAGTGCTTATCATTCCCTTGTGTATCTTTATTGGTGAAATCAATATTCAAATAATTTCCCTACTTTTTTGGGCTGTTTGTCCTCTTATTACTAAATTGTGAGATCATTTCAAATATTCCCAAAGTCCTGTTATGGTTTATGTCTAGATATCCTCCAAAGTCTCATACATGCACAGGGGGCAGGATTTTTCGGAGGTAGCGGAATCTAGAGTGTGTGACTGACTCACACTGCAATACCAGGACTAAGGGTGCAGAGATTTAGGGTGAATGATTGCCAATCAGTCCACTGGTTGCTTTGGCACCACCCTAATTGGGGATTAGGATAAAAGGGGCGGAAAGAGACTTGTACTTACCATTTTACTCTTTGTTTTCTTCTGGGGCCATGCACTGTTGCCACTCTGTCAAGCCACCCTGGAGCCAGCTGATTATGGACTGAAACTTCTATAAACTAGGAGCTAAATAAACCTTTCCCCCTTCAACTTGGGGTGTCAGGTTTTTTGTCTCAGCAATGAGAGAAAAGTAACTAAAACAATTCCTTCATCAGATGTATGACTTGAAACAATGCCTCTTAGTCTGTCACATTTTGATGAAGTTCAATTTATCAGATTCTTTTCTTTCATAGATTATGTTTTTGATATACTCAAAAATTGTATATTATATAAATTTTATGTTTTGTAAATTTTATTATACCCAAGGTCAGAGAGATTTTCTTCTCTGTGTTTGTTCAGAATATTCTTACTTTTATATTTTTTAAACCAGAAATCAAACTTGCCAGACAGGCACTGTGCCACTGAACTATACCCCTGGTATTAGTTTTAGATCTTACATTAAATTGAGTTAATGTTTATGATGCGAGAGGTAAGAATCTCCATTTTTTCTTTCTTTTTTTCTATGCACATGACTATATAATTTTCCCAGTAATATTCGTAGAAAAGACTGTCCACTCCCCCATTTTTCTGTAAATTCATTGTTCATTATTTATATTCATTATTAATCTTAGTTGCTTCATATAGACCCAAATACTTACAGTTTTTAATTATTGTTTTCTTTATGATATGTTATACTTTTTTTAAACGTTATTTTGACCCAATAATTTTTAAACTTTAATTTCCAGGTGGCAAAATTACATTTTTAAATTTTAAAAATTAATTTTTATTCTTAATAATTATTCACAGAGAGTACTTTTCAAAAGGTGTTCTGAGGTGTTTTTTACAGACAAGAATACAATATTTTTGTGTGAAAATTCAATGATTCTTAAAGGAAATTTTGAGCATAGAGTTTAACATGTATCCAATTAGATCTGCCTCCTTAACCACAACAATTATATATTTTGATTTCTACACCTCAACTTTTGTCCATTTTTTTCAGTTTTTCACTGAGTGTTTAATTAAATTTGTCTGTTTCTGTGTTGTTTGTGCCATGTTTTCTTATTTTCTATTAATGTTTCTTTATGAGTTTTGATCCTGGGTTATCTGGTGCACAGATAGTAACAATGTAGGCAGATTACGGTATATGCTAGATGATCAAGGTAAAGCAAAGCATTTTTAAAAATGTCCTATGAAGGGTCATTCCCCAGCAGGGGAGGAAACACCTGGACCCTGTATTCTTGGCTGGGAGGTCTTTTTTTCCAGAAAAGCAGGTGAGAAAATTACTTGTTGCAACCCTCAAGGCCCCTCCACTGTCAGTGCAAATGTTCTGCAATGCTGGGCATCAGAACTCAGTGGTGAGATCTGCCTACCAGAGGATTCTCCTGAGACCAGTGGCTGTGAGCATTTATTCATGGACATTTGTTTGAAATGCCAATTTTGACATGCCAACATGCAAAAGCACCTGTTTCTTTTCTTTAAAAGAAGTATTTTTTTGGAGAGTCCAGTCCACATCATTGCCTCCTTTGCTCCCAATTTAGAGTCCTCTAAGCTGCCTGCCTCTTCAGCTGGACAAGACAAAACCTAATGTTCTAGCAGAATTAATTAGGTCTCCAACAGCAAAGGTACTCAAGGATATGGGAGCTCTTCCTCCCAGAACTGTAGCTCAGACAAATATTTCCTGGGTGAGCGGCTTTGCTCGATAGCATTTGGGTCAGGATGCATCTGGACTGAACTGGTGGGCCATGGAGGTGTACACAAGCCAGAACATTTCACTGTTATGTGAACATTCGGGAGTGACAAACAGCTGGCGTCACCCTCACTGCACCAGCAGGCAGCTGCGCAGCCCCTGCTGTGACCAGGATCGTGAGCACCCTACGCTCCCAGGGAGAGGCTTCTTCATTAGTTGCTACCACATGGTAACAGCCATGACTAAGGCAGAATTTTGTTTAAAAATAGCCTTTGCATTTTTTCGTATAAACATTATACTTTGTTTCCACAGCCTGTTGAGGCTTTCTGCACTAACGAAGCAACAGGAAGAAGTGTATACTGAAATATAAATGCATTAAAAGAGTGCACAGCACAGACAGGAAGCTCTGTGAATTGTCCCAACAAATAAACACATGCGCAGACCATAACCAGCAGCACATCCTTCTTGTCACCCACCCTCACCTGAAGGGTAAGTAAAGGGCATTCGTATTCCTGACTCAACATTCCAGATCAATGTTGCTCAACAGGGAGAGGTTTAAGGTCTTGGGTATGCCTTAGCAGGGACTGTGTACAGTTTAACCTGTAGAGCAAGGCGTTGGGAGAACCCATGACCTTAGACGCTGGGTCTGACTTGAAGGTGACCTTCAGGGTGCAGGAGAATGACTTTGGTGTCAGAAAATCCACCTCTGGAATCTATGAGCTGTGTGAGAGTAGGTCAGTCACTTCCCCGATCTTGCATGTTTTTCTCTCTAAATGAAAATATTAAACCCTGCTTCACAGGATTTGAAGAGGGAGACAATGACTTAGTACTTGACACAGAATTCCTTCCTAACGTAAGTAACCTCTGTAACATGGGTCAGACTGGACTCTCCGTGGAGCATAATGTTTCCTTAATAAACAGAACTTTCCTTCTGCCTCCTCATTGTTGGGGTCTTACCATTTCACGCCAACATACTCCTTAGTGGACTTCACAGAGGACAAAGAAATCAAGCCTCCACCTCTTACAGGCAAGATGCCCGAATGTGCCCTCCTTCTCTTGGGAGTACCCTGCAGTTCAGAAGGCTGCCGCGGTGACTCGCATGTGCACCGCGCATGGGATTAAAATGCTCTGAAACTTGAGGAATAATACAGAGTGAGACTTTTCCCTTGCACCCTACCCTCCAACTACTTGTTCTCCCCTCCTCCAGTAACTCTTGTTAATTTTCTGGGTATTCTTCCAGCAGCTTTTCAACATCTATGCACCTAACGTTTCTCTCCCCACTTCTGTACATAGATGGTAGCATCATGCTCTTCTTTGTTCTTATTCGTTTAACAATCTTCCTTGGAGATTTTTCATACTTCGCTAGAAAAATAGTTTCTTCATTATTTTTCACAGCTACATAGTATTCCATGGTTTACCCAAATTATAACTTTTAACAACTTTATTGAAAAATAATTCACATACCATAAGAGAAGTTTCAGTGCCTCCCCCAAAATCCTACATTCCATAGTTATCATCCCTCTAAGTCCACAACCACTAATCTGTGAGAGGCAACCACATTTGCCTACTCTTGCTATTGCATTTAAATGAAATCATGCTATATGTGGTCCTTTGTGACTGGCTTCTCTTACTAAACACAATGTTCCCAGGGTTTATCCATGCTGTAGCATGTGTAGACACTTCATTCTTTTTTTATTGTTGACTAGTAGTCTATTGTATGAACATTCCACATTTTGTTCATGTGTTTGTCACTTGATGGACATTTGTATTTTTCCCGAATGGGGACTGTAGTTACTAATATAACACTGCTCTAAAAGTTCATGTTCAAGTTTCTGTGTGAACTTATGTTTTCATTTCTCCTCAGTGTGCACCAGGAAGTGAAACTGCTGAGTCATGTGGTTTATTTTATAATTTAATTATCTAGTCCCCTCATGGTGAAAATTTAATCAAATTACATCTTGAAATCTGAAAACCTTCATGAGTGTGGCAGGGGCTGGACTTACAGTGGGGGTTTAAGGAAAATGGACTTGGGAACCGTGGCAGTAGGACCCAATCTTTTCCTCAGAGTCCAGTTCTAGCACTGCCCAGTCTGTTCTGCCTCAATTCCAGCATGGTCTGTGGCTCCATCCGGGTCTGTGAGGAGCAGGATCATGTTTCACAGTGTGTCCTGTGGGCCTGCTCCCACCTGCTAGTTGTCCTCATCCAAGGGACTGTCTGAGGGGAATGTGGTGACTTGACCATGGACTTTCCTGTCCCTGACTATGGCCCTTTGCCACACGTGGTCCTGGCCACATTTGCAGCCACACCTGCAACAGGGACAGACCACAGCAGTTCACAAGCCATCCAGAATCTTCTGAGCTGGCTGGCCAGTCCCAGAGGCTGTTCCCTGCCCCTGCAGACCTCAGCAGGCTGTGGGAGGGCCAGAGACTCTCTTGTACCGGCAAGTTTTTTAAAATGCTTTCAATGTAAACATTTCTAACAAGCCAGTGCCAGGAAATGCTTTTTCTCCTGAGCTAAGAGAAAGAAGATGATCTACTGGGAACCTCTGATTCATCAACTAAGAGAAAATTCACCCACTTGCTATCTGCTGGGGTTCTCTTCGGTGCTGCCTTGAAGTTCTTGGGTGCTCAGGAATCTCAGTGCTCCCCAAGCGCAGAGGGACCGTGATCTTTGGCAGGGAGCCCCCTTTTCTCCTCTTCCCCTCCCAGGGCAGAAGTTGCAACTTGCCTGACGAGAGTCGAGGTCAAGCCCAGCTCATGGGAGGTGAGTATTCTGCCCCAACGCAGCTCGAGAATTGCTTGCTTATTTCCCATCATGAAATAACAGGAGCAGCAGGAGGCATCTCTGCGATAGGATGTATTTATGCGTTAAGATACAATCGTGTACCTTTAAAAAAAAAAAAGTACACTGCATTGCAATAATTAATGAGTTTCTTTCATGTGGAAAATGTGCTGCTTTAAAGCAATTGAATGTTTTGTATTCCTGGTTAAGTTTATTTTATTCTGTACTTGAATATATCACATGATTCCATAACAATTTCCAGAACATTCTGTTGTCATAATTAAAATTTACCATCTACTTGGGTTGCACTTTCCTCCCCATTTTAGACTTTAAGGTCTGGAAACATTCCAGCAATGGTGTTATAAAATTCATGATTGCTGGGTTACTTTTTTATGAGTGACTAATTTATGTAATTAAATCTGTTCATTTATCCTAGGTTTTGTCACATGCCGCTTGGGGAGTTATTTTTAAGTAGTTTCTCCCTTCATCTAAAACTAATAGGATTATTCACTCATTCTGGCAATTAAATATCATAAGAAAATACTGACCTCGCTGACTCCTACATTACAAAACTGAATTAGCAATAAACGAATACACAGTAGGAGGTACTTATGGAGCCCTTTGGGTCGGCCTGTGACAGATCCTAAGGGCCAAGAGATGGGGGTTCGAATCAGTAAAGCTCCACTGGGAAGTGTCTCCGAGGACCATGAACTACTTCTCTGGTTTTCATTGTTTTATTTTCTTCCCTAGCTCCCCATGCAGGGAACAACGTTTTGAATTAAATAGCAATTGAGATCTTTATCTTCTGACCTGACAAGGGCACATGTGTCTCTGCCCAGGGCCACTTCACCAAGGAGGCCAGAAAAGTACCCACTTGTCATTGTGCCTTTTAAAATTAATTTTTTTTAATATCAGTGACAGGGTACAAAATGTACAAAAGGCACATTATGAAAAGTACATTTTCCTCCCCCGCTCCTCTTCCCCAGAGGTAATCATGGAGCCAGTTTCTTGAGAATTTCCCAGAGCTGTTCCACATGGCTGCCGTTTGCCTAAGGATCCCCTAATGACTGTGGAGCTGTTGGGCAGGAGTGGAACCTTTAAGAGGTGGAGCCTAATGGGAGAACGTTAGGTCACTGGGGGCACGGCCTTGAAGAGGGTACTGGAGTCCCAGACTTTCTCTTTGTTTCTCAGCTGCAATGAGGTGGGCAGCTTCCCTTCTTTATAAATTAATTTATCTCATGTATTTGTTACAGAGAAGAAAAACTGACCAACACATATACATATGTAAACTACAGGCAAATAAAATGTACCCCCCTTTTTAACATGCATTATTGCATGATATGACTGTTCACTTATTTTTTTAGCTATTATTATTTTGTACCTAAAAACCTTTTTATGCTGGCACTGTGTTTCATGATGTGGAAATTCAAAAATTTGCTGATTTTCATTTCTTTAAACATTTCAACATTGTTTTTATTTAACATAAACAAGACTTGGGTTTTCCTAAATGAAAAGACCACATAGGAAATCATATGACTTTTCATAGGTAGGGTAACGAGGTTCTTTGTCAGAACCAAGTTGGTGATTTTTTTAATTGTAAAGAGAATAATAAAAAACAATAACAATGACACAGAATTTCAAAAAAAGATGATAGGAAATTAACAATCGTCATTATATTGCATACAGTGATATATGTGCACCCATGTTTATAGCAGTGCAATTTGTCATAGCTAAATCTTGGAAACAACCCAAATGCCCATCAACCGAAGAATGGATAAAAAAGATGTGATATTTGTATACAATGGAATATTACGCAGCTATAAGGAAAGATAAATTTGAGGTTTTTGTAGGTAAATGAATGCACCTAGAGACCATACTCATAAGTGAAATAAATCAGACTCACATGTGTAAACATCATATTGTCTCCCCAGTGTAAGAAACTGAAAGAGTAAATAAGATCTAAAAGGTACAATAGATACAGTGAAAGGGAAAGAAATTGCTCAAAAAGAAAAAACTGGGATGGGGAAAGGAAGGAATATATATATATATATATATATATATATATATATATATATATATTAGCTAAGATAATTGTACTACGAATTTCCATTAGTTCATTGAAAGGAACAGCTAGTGTTTATATTGTTCAATCAATCTTACATGCCTATATCTGGTAATCTGAGCAACTACTTTGAATATAACATTATTTTCACTTTTTTGAGACAGGGTCTTGCTGTGTAGTTCAGCCTGGCCTTAAATTCACTGTGCATCCCAGGCTGACCTCGAACTCACAGCACTCCTGAGTGTGAGGATTACAGGTGTGCACCACTACATCTGGCTCTCCAAAATATATCTAACCGTCCACTAGTGTTCAAGCTGATTCCAAGGATTATTTAGTGCAAGCAAGCCTGCAGTGTGTAACTTTAAACACTGTGATTTGAACTGTAGATTTTTTTTTAAATATGTTGACAAAAAAGTTGCTGGGCTCTTACCCAGGCCATAAAAACATGCCTCTTAACTTCAGCAGTTCCCTGGTCAGTGACACCAGGCCCACACTGACACAAGAACTGGCTTGGCTATGTGGTCCTGAGCCCGAAACGCTTTATCTCACCTGGACCTCTGTGTTTCTCAGTTATCACGTGGATGCACCTGGGCGCCTCCAACCAGACAAGTGCCCCCTCTCTCCTGAATGACCCCACGGCTGAGAGGAACAGCACCAACTCCACCAGGGCTCTGCGGCTGCTGGATGGGGTGAGTGCCACCTGGTATATCCTCACCATCATCGGCATCTTTGGAGTGATTTTCCTCTTCCAGTTGGCTAGCAACATCCTCAGGAAGAATGATAGGTCATTGGAAGATATGTATTATTCCAGTTTGACTATTGAAGTAAAAAAGAAAGGACTCCAGAGCAAGGTGGCCCCGTGTTCCTCACTGATCATTTGCAACCCAGCTGTGCTTCAGCCTACCCAAGCCGGCCGGGTGTCAAAGTGTGCAAACAGTGAGCCCCAGGCTGGAACTAAGGGGATTCCTTGAACGTCAATCCAGCAGATCGCCAAGGAAAGGCTCCAGCCTTTCTGCAGGAGTAGCTTTGGGTTTCCTGGAACCCGAGAAGAGGGGTTGAGCTCTTGAATGGGACTGGAAGAGCATCATCATGCTGCGGGCCCTTCTGGATGATGGGTATGTGGCCAGACACCAGTAACTTATATCCCTCTGAGGCTTTAGCAGGAGGGGAGCCAAAGCCATACTTGCCCTTCCCGAGCAAACCCTGTGCTCTAGGGAAGGGAGTACGCACCCAGTGTTCTCAGAGGAATGCAGGGTACTCCAAGGAAACAGATGGTTTCTTGGCATGGAAAGGCTGATCTGGAGTTAAATGCTCTTGATTAAAATTCAGTTTCCAGGGAGAGGCCGCCTAAAGTTTGAGTGGCTGGTTGCTCACCTGGAACCTGTGAAAGTTGGAATAGGTGAAACCAGAGTCATATTTCATTTTAAAGATTCTGACTCCGTTGCCTTCAGAACCCACCTTGTTTATACCGGAAGTTAGGGGCTCTTCATCTTTGCTGAATGATGGAATGTCCTGGAAAATATGCTTGTTTTGGACTCGGAAGCTCTGAGCTCTTCTCTGGGCTTGATTATCACTGCTTTCATGTCTGTGTACATGGCACCCCACCTCTCCGGAACTGCATTCACAAATAAAATGAAAGAACTATGCCAGATTGGCCAATCTTACCAAGTAGCTAAAATCTAATGAGATCACTTGTCAGTGTATTTTGAAAAGCAAAATAAATATATGAGTTGCTGTGGTGGTGGTGGTGACTGTGGAAGTGAGAGATGATGCTGGTGATGGTGGTGTTGGCTGTGGTGGCTGGTGCTGATGGTGGTGGTAAAGGTTGGTGTTGACCATGGTATTGACGGTTGATGCTGGTGCTGGTGGTTGATGGTAGATATGAGTCACGGTGGTGGAGGTGGAAGAGGATGAAGGCTTGGTGTGTGATTCCTATTGATGGTGCTGCTGGTGGTGGTGGAGTGATATTACTGTGGAACAGGAAATGACTAATCCATTAGCAATCGGTTTTTAAAACATGGTTATATTGCTTTGTTCTACAGGAGAAGCCCATCTGTGTATCTGTTGATGGTCCATAGTGTGAATATGTAACTGGCAGGGCAAAATGGAACTTTAAGAATTAGAATTTTTTTCTTCTAGGGACAAGGTATTTCTCCAAATTTCCTTTGTTCATCCCTCCTTCCTCAGCCCAGATGAATGGAGATTTACAGCTATTGGCTCCAGGCGGTCAGAGACCAGTGTCCATTTCACAGGGAAGGAAAGAGGCAGGACAGGGCCAGAAGGAATGAAGCAAGCCTGAGATTGTCTATGGCCTCACTGTGTCCCTCCCACCTCTGTTGCTTACTATGAAAGGCCCTTGCACACCTGAACACAGAAATGATGACTTGTGGTAATATAAGGCCTCTCCATCTCTTTGGAGCTGGCTTCAAATAGAGCCTTTTTCCTTTCACCAAGAAACAAATGGCCTCCCATGGTTTGTCTGAAGAGCATTGAGCAAAGGAAGCTGGGCGATTGGTAACAAATAGAGTCTGTGAGAGTCAGGTTTTACTGAGAACAGTCACTACCTTTACGTTTCATCACCTTTCACAAAATGTGACCTGGTCCGGTGTTTCATAAGCATCTCTTGCTTATATACCTGTCCAAGAAACAACATCTTATTTATATGACTGATTAGAAGCTGAGTTTCCATGAGTGACTTTCAGCAGCTAAAGGAAAAACTTACATACTGTCTGAATTTCTATGAAGTTCATCCAGTTCAGCGTTTGGAGATCCCTCCTGGGCTAGAGATCACTTTATTTTTCCTACCTACAGACTGCGGTCTGCGGCCATCCCTATGATCCCATAAAGGTCAGCATTAAACTCCAAGCTTTTGTTTTGGTGAAGTGGGAATAAGGATTTTTGCTCTTTTCACATTTTATCATCTACTTTGTCACCACAGGTTGGGAACAAAAGCATTAGTTCATTGATACAATTAAGGCTGGGCCTCATGCTGATGTTTGATATGCAGGATAAAAGAAAACAAGATGAAAAGGTAGGAGAAAATATCAACAAGAAAGCAGAGGAGCACAGAACGCATTAAATGAAATTGAATGGTCCTGGGGCTGGGGATATAGCTCAGTGGAATAAGCGCCTGCCTAGCAAGCGCAGGGTCCTGAGTTCAATCCCCAGTACCGCAAAAAAAAAAAAAAAGAAATTGAATGGTCCAGTTTTAAGTGAATTTGATTATAATCACAAGTGCCTGCCTGGCAAGAGCAAGGTCCTGAGTTCGATTTCCAGTACCAAAAAGTATATAGAGAGATAGATTAAGTGAATTTGAGGATAGGAACAGCTCACTGGTATTCTTCACTTGCTGGTTGTCTTTGAAGAATGCATTTCTGACTTCTGAACCCACTGCCCCGCATTTGCCTTTGGGGGTCCTATTTCCATTTGGGGACGTGTATGGCTGTAGGGAAGCTGAAACTACCCCTAGTGGAATAAGTGGCCACTGGAGGTTAAGCCAATCAGTGCGTTCTGTCTCTTGGCAGGATTGTGCCAAGGAAGGACACACAGACCTAAGTAAGCCAACCCAGTGAGAATGACTGGAAGGGATTAAATGGAGAATTCTAGAACACAGACATTCACTCTGCATGGGACTAAAAGCAGATCTGAGTCTGGAATGATTGGACTCGTTTTGCCAAGAGGAAAGCCAACCCAGGGAGAAAAACATAAGGGAGATCAAACTGAGAAAATTACAAAGATTATACCCTTGCCCAAAGCTTTAATTTACCACTGGAATTTCTCAGTTTGTGAGCCAATAAATTCCCTTTATTAAGTCCATTGCAGGTACACTTTTTGTTTCTCAAAACTAAAAATACCCTAACTGATATCTTTGGATACATAATTTCCTGAAGGAAATGAGCCTTAGAGGAAAGTTTTTAAAGAGAGGGTGTGTGATGTGGTATGTGGGAGGTTGAAACCATTTCTTTCAGCACGATTTTTATATTTATAGGGTTTTTTTTTTGTATTTGTAGTAAAAAATAGATTAGGATGTTTTCTCTTTCAGTTCAATGATCATTTATAAGATTTCTCATTGCTTGACCTCTCCAAGAACATTCCATGAGATTCAGTTCCATTTAAGCCTCAGCCCCTGACTCTGTCAATGAACCGCCATGGAAACTCCAAGGAGGTCCTTTTAAGGTCAAGCTCTGGTCAGAAAATGGTTCAAATTTATTTTCTTTCTTTCTTCTTTTTTTTTTTTTTTTTTTTACTTTTATAGGGTTCAGCTTTTATTCTTTTTATTTTAAAGGGAAAAAACAGTAACAAAATAACAACAACCAAGACAAAAACAAAACAACACAAAAATGAAAACAATGCAGGATTTCAAAACAAGATGATAGGAATTAACAATGGTTGTTACGTTGCATATTGTTATCCTCAGCAAAGTTGCTCAGATAACAATATGGAATATAACGACCATTGTTGAATTCCTACCATCTTGTCTAGTGAAGCTCTGTATTGTTTCTAATGTCTTTTTAAAATTACTTTTTATTCTTTTTAACTGTTTGACCAATGTTGCATTCAAAGATATTTTCTGAGGAACAAGAGCCACTATTTCCTGCTGACACCACACACAGTTACATCAGATCCAAGAACACGTTTCTAGGCAAGCTCACCGCTACTTAGTCCAAACCCATCATGTTCTGGGGAGCTTGTCTGAGAGTCTGGCTTGGAGATGTGTTCTTGGATGTGGGCATTTTAAGCCATATTGGTGGGGAAAAAATCCCTCAAATACTTTGGGTTTTTCTTTTTGCAAAAATCCCTTAAATCTAAAATGCTCAACATCAGAGCCATTAACCTCTGTCTTGGCAACCCCATCTTCTTGAATGAATAGAGAAGGTACAAACACCATGATATTAATGCTTAATTCAGAGAACTGGAAAGAGATTTGCAAGTGCCACCAGCCCTGGCACTTGTACTCCTGATACTTTCTTTCTCTTCATCCCTATACGATTCCCTCGAGAGTGAAAGGGTAAGTTTAGATAAAGGTCTTCTTCTGAAACAGAAATTATTTTAAAACAACCTGGAATGGATCCATAGTGATTTTTTCAGAGAATCTGTGGCGAATGGTACCAGGGTTTGTACTGAAATCCCTGACTGGAAATTATACTGCAAAGCTACTGTGATAAAATTGGCATGGTACTGGCAAAAAAAAACAAACCTGAAGATCAGTGGAACTGACTGGAAGATGTACACATAACCACAAAGACACTCAGCCACCTTACCTTTGACAAAGGGGCAAACATGTTCACTGGAAGAAAGATAGCCTCTTTAATAAATGGTGCTAGAAAAATTGACTCTACACACATTAAAGACTAAAACTTGACCCATGCTTTTCACCATGGACCAAAATAAAGTCCAAATGGCTTAAAGATCTGAATATTAAAACAGAAACACTAGATCTACTAGAAGAGAAAGTAGGTGGAAGTCTTGAAGACATGGGGTAGGTAGAGAGTTCAAGAACAAAAACCGAGACCCGGGGAAGATGGCGACCAGGTGAGCAGCAAGGGAGTGAACCTCCTTAATAAACACCACCAGCTCGAGACAGGCTTGGCGAGCGTGAATGCCGGGACCTCGGCTGGGAAGTTTAAACTGGGCGTGTTTCTCTGAGATGCCGGGGGAGATGTGGTAGGGCGGACCAGGCTGCCGGGGCTAGACGTGGGAAAGCCCCAGACGCTGGGAGCCAGGGACGATCCCCGCGGGGAGGAAGCTGGGCTCGGTCCAAGCGCAGTGGGAGCGCGGCCGCCTCGGGCCCTCCCGCCTCCCGAACCGGTGCAGCCCCCCGGCGACTCCCGACGGAGATCGGCTTGCTGGCGGCGGAGACGCCCGGCAGTCCCACGTTTCGCGCGTGTCGGGCGAGCCGCGTGGAGGGCTACAAACGCCGCCGGAAGCGGAGAGAAGGATTTGCTGGGTCCTAGCGCCCTGAGAGCACGGACGCCTCGATCCCTCCCGCCTCCCGAGCCGGCGCAGCCCCCCGGTGACTCTCGACAAGGATCGGCTTGTTGACGGCGGAGACGCCCGGCGGTCCTGCGTTTCGCGCGTGTCGGGCGGGCCACGCGGAGAGCCCCAAGTGCCGGGAGCGGAGAGAAGGATTTGCTGGGTCCTAGCGCCCTGAGAGCACGGACGCCTCGATCCCTCCCGCCTCCCGAGCCGGCGCAGCCCCCCGGCGACTCCCGACAGAGATCGGCTTGTTAGCGGCGGAGACGCCCGGCAATCCCACGTTTCGCGCGTGTCGGGCGAGCCGCGCGGGGGGCCCCAAACGCCGCCGGAAGTGGAGAGAGGGATTTGCTGGGTCCTGGCGCCCCGAGAATACGGACGGCTCGATCCCTCCCGCCACCCGACCCGGCGCAGCTCTCCGGCAACTCCCGACAGAGATCGGCTCTCTGGCGGCGGCAGCGCCCAGCGGTCTCACGTTTCGTGCGCATCGGGCGAGCCGCGCAGAAAGCCCCAAAGGATAGACTGGCACCTTGGAACCTTCATGCCTGCAGGGACTCCAATAACTGGTGAGATATCGGCGCTCGCGACCAGATCACCGAGTGGGGGAGGAGATCCATCCCTAT